>BJCO01797731.1:0-16757 GCA_018326465.1 Flaveria floridana | reverse complement strand
TTCATGTAGATCCTGGCAAGATTGAAGCAGTGAAGAAATGGGATGCACCCCAGACACCTTCAGAGATACGACAATTCTTAGGATTAGCCGGATACTATCGTCGCTTCATTGCGAATTTCTCAAAGATTGCCTAACCGTTAACTTTGTTGACTCAGAAAGACAAGGAGTTTGATTGGTGGAAAGCACAAGAACAAGCATTCCAAACATTAAAGGAGAAGTTATGCAACGCACGGATATTGTACCTTCCAGATGGAACTGATGATTTTGTGGTGTACTGCGATGCTTCACATCAAGGATTGGGTTGTATGCTAATGCAGAAAGACAAGGTGATTGCCTATGCCTCACGACAACTTAAGGTGCATGAGAAGAATTATACGACTCATGACCTGGAGTTGGGCGCGGTAGTATTTGCACTCAAGATATGGAGGCACTATCTGTATGGGACCAAATGCATCATCTACACAGATCATAAAAGCCTTCAACACATCCTGAATCAGAAAGAACTCAACATGCAAGAATGACGTTGGGTAGAGCTACTTAGTGACTATGATTGTGAAATCCGGTATCACCCGGGGAAAGCAAATGTGGTGGCTGACGCCCGAAGTCGTAAAGAGCACGTGAAACCACTACGTGCTCAAGCTTTGGGATTGACTATTCAAACGAACTTGAAAGCTCAGACCCAACTTGCACAAAGGGAAGCATTGAAAGAAGAAAACCTTACGGGGGAAGAATTCCGAGGGTTAGACAAACAGATGATTTGCAAGGATGATGGCATTTAGTACTTCATGGATCGCATATGGGTACCCAAATGGGGAGACGTTCGTACCCTGATCATGGAGGAAGCGCACAAGACACGATATTCTATTCATCCTGGTGCAAACAAGATGTATCACGATCTTAAGGATCTATACTGTTGGCCAGGCATGAAGAGAGACATTACTATATATGTAAGCCGATAATTGACGTGCTCGAAAGTTAAGGCTAAACATCAAACACCATAGGGATTATTACAACAACCTGAAATTCCCGAGTGGAAATGGGAGAACATAGCCATGGATTTTATTACCAAACTCCCTAGAACAAGTAGCGGGCACGACTCGATATGGGTCGTAGTGGATCGGATGACGAAGTCCGCTCATTTCTTACCGATCCGGGAGGATTTCAAGATGGAAAGGTTGGCAAGGTTGTACATTAAAGAGGTCGTGACACGGCATGGTGTGCCGGTGTCAATCATATCCGACCGTGATAGTCGATTTACTTCACGATTTTGGCAAACATTACAAAAAGTGATGGGCACTCGATTGGATATGAGTACCGCCTATCACCCACAAACAGATGGCCAAAGTGAACGAACAATACAAACGTTGGAAGACATGCTCAGAGCTTGTGTAATCGATTTTGCTGGTAGCTGGGACACTCATCTACCATTGATTGAGTTTTCTTACAACAACAGCTACCATACAAGCATTGGATGCGCTCCATTTGAAGCATTGTATGGGAGGAAATGTAGATCCCCAGTTTGTTGGGCTGAAGTTGGTGAGAGCCAGCTTACGGGCCGAGAGATAATTCAAGAGACAACTAACAAGATCTTCCAAATCAAAGACAGACTAAAAGCTGCAAGAGATCGCCAAAAGAGCTATGCCGACAACTGTCAGAAGCCTCTAGAATTCAATGTTGGAGATCACGTTTTACTCAAAGTCTCTCCCTGGAAAGGGATTGTACGATTTGGAAAGAAAAGGAAGTTAGCCCCTCGATACGTGGGACCATTCGAGATTACAGAAAGAATCGGTCCGGTGGCTTACCGATTGAGGTTGCCACAACAACTCAGCGGTGTACATGATACTTTTCACGTGTCGAACCTCAAGAAGTGTTTGGCCGACGAGTCCTTACACGTACCGATTGAGGAAATCAAGATCGACGAAAAACTTCATTTTATCGAGGAACCTATCGGGATCATGGACCGAAAGGTCAAACGCCTGAGACGCAGCAAGATACCGATCGTTCGCATGAGATGGAACTCTAAACGAGGACCAGAATTCATGTGGGAATGAGAAGATCAGATAAAGCTCAAGTATCCACATCTATTCGAGGATGACGCTCTTGGACCTAGCACCAGTTATATTTCGGGACGAAATTCTCTCAACTGGGGGATACTGTGACATCCGTCACCTCAAGGTCCGTCATCTAACGTGAAATTTCGTTAACTATCCCTAGAGCGTTCATTTTTCATCTTCATAGATTATTCGCGAGGACATCATGTTTGATTTGTTTTCCGTTTCAGTGATGTTATCAATATTTACAATCATATCATCCAAAACGCTCACGAATATCACAACGGACATCACTAATTATATTATGTTATATAATATAAACATCATTAACAACAACATATTCAAGATATAAACAAAATTAAACACATCCTTATAATTAGTATAACGCGCGTATCTATGTCGTTATCAACCGAAACAAGTTTGGGTACTCGGGGGCTATGTGCAGGGACTAAACTTGATAAATTACTAAACTAGGCTGGGTATAAATACCCCACACCAGCCTTTAGCCTTCACTTTCTCTTCTTCATCTTCCTGATCTTCTCCTTCATTGCTCTTCTTCATCCTTGCACCTAGAACTGCCCCGTTTTCTTCGTATTTTCACTGTTTAGACTACTACCACAGCTTAGACATCACGTTTCAAGTAGGTAGACGACCTCGGTTGTCCATTTTTGCTTATTTTACAGCTGTGATTTTTAGGGTTTCGGGTGCTCGGGATTCAACCCGAGCACAAGAGGTTGTGGGGGTGCGTGTGTAGTTATTTTTAGTATGCTTCTTACTTAGAGATGTAAGATGAGTGTTTCTGGAGGTTGTTGATGTGTGAAACTCGTGCCCGGAGTGGCTGGACGCTGCTCTGCACTTCAGCAGTCGTGAACTTACTGTTCAGGCGACTGGGTCTTTCAGGCGACTGAGCCATGCGACTGAGTGAGTCGTGCGACTGAGTCCACGCATCTGAGTCTATCGTGCGACTGAGTGGTGCGACTGGGGTGAGTCGTGCAACTGAGTCCATGCGTGTGTGCGTGTCGTACGAATGAGTCAATGCGGATGAATGTGTGTGACTGTGTGTATCGCGCGACTGAAGGTCCAGTCACACGAATGAGAGTTCAGTCATACGAATGAAGCTGATTCGCTAGACTGAAGGCTGTATCGTGCGAATGGAAGGTTGAGTCATGCAATTGGGTGCTGTGTGGTACGACTGAATGCTTAGTCGCACGAATAGGAGTTCAATCGTGCGAATGAAGCTGATGCGCACGACTGAGAGTTGATTCGTGCGAATGGAGTGTCCAGTCGTGCGTCTAGTCCTGTCGTGCAATTGGAGTCATTGTGTGTGAATTCTTCCTGTGTGCGGTGTGTGTTGTCATGTGATGTTGAGGTGACATCGACACGGTTGCCATTACTAACGACGATCTTTAAGATTAACACTATTATCCTTATTAATTTTATACCAAAATCCAATCAACTTAACTTCTTGCAATTAATAACAACCGATTCATAACACAAGAGCTTACTAAATATTCCTCTGATAACAATAACACTTTTACATAAATATCATCGACAATGGCAACGCTTCTAGTACAATGGATCTACATAAGATCTATCGCGTGTGTTTGCGTGCAAGTGTTATCCACGACCGAACCGAAACTGCCCGAACCTATTGAACATCATCTTATGCTTTATGCTCAGTATTAACGCTTGTCAGTAACTATCAATAGGTGTTGACTATTCATAGCATTCTACTGTTGGAATATTCATCATTCGTGCTTGTCATCTATTCAGTGAGTTTCGTGGCCCCTCTTTCGCGCTTATATAACTTTTAAACCTTTTCAAACTTGGGGGAAAAGAATGCGTGCTTACTTAACATATTTTCAAGCACCTTCCCTAGTGGGAGTCTGCTGCTACATCTATGGATAACTTATTTTGCTTGTCTGTTGTATGATGCTACTATAACTTTTGACTCTATGCTATGTTGCTACCTTGTATATTACTTGGTGGCTTTACATTACTATGCGCTATTACTCGATGCTATTACTTGATACTATGTGTTGTGTGATGTTACTTGTGAATGCTATTGACCTTGGATGCTCTCGGCGATGTGGTTCTTCTTTGTGGGTCTACTTCATGGTTCTTCTTTGCCGAGCATCCATTACAACCATTAATCCCAGTAATGGGACCTAAGGATTGGTTTGGTTGTAACCTATACGTATGCGCTTTGTGGATCTTGCTACGTCATTTTAAACTGGAAAATCTTTCAATACAACCCTTAATCCCCTGGTAGTGGGACCTAAGGATTGGTTTGGTTGTAAATTATACGTATGCGCTTTGTGGATCTTGCTACGTCATTTTAAACTGGAAAATCTTTCAATACAACCCTTAATCCTGGTAATGGGACCTGAGGATTGGTTTGGTTGTAAACAATACGTATGTGCTTTGTGGATCTTGCTATGTCATTTTAAACTATTTACACTTTGGAAATGCTTTCTATACAACCATCAATTCCCGCGTGGAACCGATGAATAGTTTTGGCTGTAGCTAGTTATAACTGATAAAACCGCCTACATATAAGTGTAGTTCCGGTAGCTCTTATTAAACTTACATACCGTTTTCATCTCAACATATTTTATTACTTAAAACCTGCGAAGCTCACCAACAATTATGTTGACCGTTTTGAGTATTTCTTTTCAGGTGATCAAGGTAATTGAAGTTCTAGGAGTGCCGCCTTTTAGTAGAGACCCTAGGATGTATTTTTGAGACTGAACATACATATTTTTGAGACTGAACATACATTTTGTACAATTAATATTCTTTTGAACACTCGTTCCCGGGTTGTGGGAAACTAAACAATTTTATTCTATATGGTTATGTGATTCTTACATGTTATGCTTATGGCTATGATGTCGTGAATATTGACTAAACACGACACAAGTCTCCATTTGTGTTCGGGTGTCGTCATGACACGCTTGTCATCATGTTTATATCGCTTCTCTATCATATACCATGTGTTATGATGATCCTGTCTAGCTCGCATCCCCGTGTTTCCGCTATCAGCGGGGGTGTGACAACATATGTGTAGTACTACTAGTTTTGTCTAGGCAGCTTAGTTGTCTACTTCTTCATTGTTCTAATTGAGCTTCAAGATCAAATAACTAGTGAGCTTAATTGTGTACTTGTTTAGTTTTCTAATTGAGCATAAAGATCGAATAACTAGTGACCTTCATTGCTCTCTTAGCTATAATTTTATCTATGCAACTTAACCCCTAGCTTCATATTTTTTAAAGTATATTTAGCTATCTTTATTTAAAATTATTAAAATTTTATTATCAAAGATAAATTATGAGACTCAAACACGCCCTACCCCATCTGAAGTATATCATAAGCTATATTTGAATGCTGAAAAACATGGATGGCTAAATGATGATGCGCACATTCAATATGTATGTTATAACTCTCGAGTATCATGTCAACTTGATTATACGTTTAATATTTTACTTGTTTTTACATACCTTTAATTTTGTTAGGAGAATATTATTCGTCAAAAAGAGGAGGCGGTGGCGAAGTTAATTTTAGAAGGTACAATTATAAGGACTACCATGCACCATGAGCTAGAAAAAGAGGCTATTTAAAGTGTGTGTTCCAAGGAGAAAACAAAAAAATATGCATAGATCGTAGGTGTTGGACCAATGCTTAGAAAAAAAGAGTTTTGGATGACATCAGAACCTCAATCTTCTTAACAACCTTCAAGCGAAGAAAAAATTGTACAAAATCAAGTAGCTTCACTACAAGAAGAATCAAAATAAAGCAATGAAAAGTATGACAAATTGTCGATAATCATGAGCTTGAAGTTTTCAGATTTTGAGGGTGTAGCATCTGCTGCTGCAAGTAGTGGAACAACCTGTTCGGAGGAGAAACTGAATGATGATGTTCGTGGAAGTGATAATTTGATTTAGTATGCTAGATATGATTTAATTTTAAGGTGTTTGGTTGTTTGATATTTTAAATATTAGAATTAATCCAGTGTGTAGCATTATATCTTTATATTACAATTTGATTTAGTATGTTAGCTAAGACATATTTTGGACTAGTTTTAAAGACTAATCTTTGGACTCTTGTTAAATAAATATTAAAGAATAAAAGTTAATTATAAGCTATTGATTATTAATTTGTAATATAAAAACATTTTTGGAACTGAAAAAGTTATCAAAACATACATGTTTTCAATTTTCGGTACATACATTTGACACGAAATAATATGACATCTAAGGTTAAATTTCAATCCTGAAGAAATATATTCAATACTAAAATGTTATGTTATCAAGTACTAATTATTTGTTTCTGAAGAATACATTTGTTACTAAATGTTTTGTTATCATGGAGTAAATCTCACTCTTTACAACATCTTATTAAGGACTGAATTGTCAAAAAATCCAGATCTGTTTAAACATATTTAGGAGAAATTTGACAAGTTTTAAGAACTAATTTTCTATCTCCAAATGGCTATCCCCAAATACTAATTTTTAGTCACGGATGAAAGGTATTCGAGACTGAAATGACTTGAACCAAGATGATACATTAAGGACTGAATTTATGTGTCCTAGAGACTGAATGTTAGTCCCTATTGATGGCACATAATTAAGAGTGAAATTTAGTGACTAATGCGAGTATCTAGGACTAGGTATTAAGAACTGACTAGGGACTACCAAAATCAGTCCTTGATATCCATTAGAGATTGATTAGGTGTAAGGCCCCATTCCTGAAAACCTCACAGTTGGTCATTCAAAGCACTAAACAAACCTAATAATATATATTTCATAAAACATTACAGTAGAAGTACATTACCAAAAGTTCATTCATTTCATTAATAAATTACTGTTGTTATGTAATAAAACACTGTTAAGTTACAAAAGAAAACATCCATTAATTGCATTACAAAACAACAATAGTAACATGCGTGAATGGATGCCAGCCTTGCCCTGCCGAGTAGCCTCCCTGTGTGCCATCCTCAACAACACTACCTGCCAACTGATAATGCATAAAAGTCAACATTGCTGAGTGAGTTCTAGTTTTATAAGTATTAAAATACCTTGTGTGTTTTATATAAAAAAATATACCTTTCCATAAAATACTCTACCCTCGTATACAATCACACATATGTACGTTCAAACAATATTCATTGTTTATTTCTTTCACCCATACTTTAATTACTATCTTTTATCATCGTATACATACTTTCTTACCATTATTTTAATTAACATTTGCTTTCATATACATACTTTCATTTCATGTTTTTCACTATCTTTACTTTCATTCACATTTTTTCGTTTCGTACTTTTCATCATTCTTTACTTTCATTCACATACTTTCTTTTCATACTTTTCATCATCTTTTACTTTCTTACAGATCGATGTACAATAACCCGAACATTGTCCACGAAGCTGATGTTGGGCCTGTGGTCTACAAGAAAAGTGACTATTAGGAACTAAATTATTAGAGACTGATTTATTAGTCCCAGATACATAGTATTGAAGACTAATTTATCAGTTACAAATGTTATTTGAGACTGAATTTTGTATGCCTAATATAAGTAACTGATAATCAGTCTCCAAAACTAGGACAACGTATTGAAGACTAAATGTCAGTCTCAAATACACATACACAATAAAGAGTTTTTGGAGGGAAGTTTGATGGTAACTGAATTTCAGTCCCAAATAAGATACCCAAATGGTGTTATTATTTTAGTAACCGATAATCAGTCTCTAATAAATAAGATATATATTAAAGACTAAAAATTAGTTCTTAATATTCAAAATGCATATTGAATTAGGGACTGAAATTTAGTCTGTAATGGTTTTTGCATTGGAAAATGATTAATAATTGATTTACTATCTCTAATTATTTTATGTGGATTATACCATTGTAAGAAATGTACTAAACACTAAAAATCAGTCTTAAACATACTATAATTGTAGTTATTTGGAACTAATATCCCATTTGTAAAGAAGATTGTAGATGTAATAATTAGGGACTGATATTTAAACTTCAATAAAGAAAATAAATTTACTATTTTTAGAGAATATATTAGAGACTACAAATCAGTTATTGAATATTCATATTGTAAATTGAATCGGAGATTGACTTTCAGTGCGCAATGACTTTCGCATAGGAATGATGATTAAGGATTGATTTATAGTATCTAATAATACGATTTAACTTATATAATTTTAAATAAGGTATTGAAGTTTAGAATTCTATCTTAAACATGTTATGAGTGTCTTTATTTAAAATAAATATTAAGTCTATAAGAACTAAAGAAACACATTTAACTATTTCTTAAAAACATAGTATAGATTACAAATTAGATACTAAAATTTCTAAAGCAAGTTGAAACAGAGGCTGATTTTCAATTTGAAAATACTTTTATGCAAAAAACTAATTAATTATCGAATCATATTCTCTAATATTATACAATTATAAAAAGGATATTGAAAACTGAAAATCAGTCTCTAAAGTTAAAGTATTTCAAGACAAAAAAAATGATAAACTAACAGAAAACTATTTATGAAACCTGTGCGCTACTATTAATTACTGAAACATAGAAATATAATATACACATTTGTATCAATATAAGTTTAGCATAATACATAATAGTCTAAGTTAATCCAATAAAATAATACAAAAATAAGTTCCAAAGTTCAACAAATACAAATTATTATCATCCAAACCAACTTGCAACGACATCACACCAGCAATATCTTTATGCCCAAGCAACACAAGCCTCTATAATAAGTTCTTTTGAAATTCTGTATTATCACAAATCTGAAAACATTATAATCGGGTTAGCTAAATCATTAAATACAATGGTTAAAATTTAGATACTTTCACTAAAAAAATATAGTTTTAACTATCGTGCATAGCAAGCATGTTAATGTCAACTTGTAAATTACTTACGAGCAAACGTGTAAAAAACAGATTGGCTTAGGTAGGGTGCCACATCAGGATAGGTTCGGGTAGGACGTGTCGATTTATAAACATATTAGGATTGGTTTAGGTCGGGTCGGGTTGATTATATATATGTGCATAAAATAATTTCAAAAATCAACAAGTACACTAAATATCATCAAAGTAGAAAAATACCTCGTATGCCCAAGTCATTGAAGCAAATCCAAACCATAGTCGAGTGCTATATGGGTCAAATTAGATAAAAGCTTATTAAATACTACCTATCTTCACATTTACCTGCCACCATTATATCGACAATGAATGTTTGAATAATATTAAATAATTATGTTAATACATGTATGTTAGAAATAGTATTTGAGAAATTAATATAATTAAAACTTATACAAAATTTAAAGACTTGAACCTTACAAATCATCATCATCTGAGTCAACATCTTCATCATCATTTTTGGATTTATCAGTGTCTGAATCATCCAGATTTATCTCTGAATTAAAATCTTCCATACTATGACCAGAATCATCTATCTCATCTTCAATAAAATCATCTATAATGTCATCAAAACCTTGAACTTCAACATTTTCAACAATATTTTTGGTAATATCTTCACGAAGAATGTTGAAATATTCTAACAACTCTTCTGAAGTTTTGTATTCCGGAATATCCCATAATTGTCTGTGATTTATTCTTTCAATGATTTTCCAATCTGAATTTGGCTTAAGTGGGTCATTTATATAAAATACTTGTTTCGCTGGTTTGCAAAAATAAAAGGATCTTCCTTATAAGCACTCCGGGAAGTGTCTATGCTTATGAAATGAGGTTCAAATATGATGTGTTTTCTACGACGAGAAGTGTCAAACCATGTGCATTTAAATAAAATAACACGATAACCTCGTATGAATGACAATTCAATCACTTCGTCGAGATATCCATAATAATCATCTTCAACATCATTATGAACGCCGGGGACCGTTACTCCACAATTTTGTGTTTGCCTGCAATCATCTCTTGACTTAACTATAAATTTAACCCCATTCACTATGTATCCCTTGTGATATGAAAATCGACTATCAGGAAGGGAAGACAATACATATAACTCCTGGTTAATTTGAGATGGATTTAACGTATACTTTTCTCGAATCTGTTATCAATTTTAAGCATAGTAATCATGTTAGTGGAGAGAAATGTCGTTTTATAAATTAAAATAGGATGTGATTATACTCGTTTTGCAAACCAATCAGGGAATGTAGACTGTTGTATCTCGAGAAAGTCTGATGTTTCAGGATGTTGACTTTGTAAAAACCGTAAGTGTTCTCTACAACATTTAGATGAACTATAAATTTATTAACATTTGACATTAAATATTATTCACAAACAAAGATAAAAAAAGACTTACTCTATGTACGGTTGAATCTCTTGACAATTATTAAATATAAACCATGTCGCTTTCTTCATAAGATTACTAGGAAGGATACGAACTTCTTTCCTCCTAATACCTCGGCCACTCAATCTGAAAATATCTAACGCGTAGTTTTGATCGTCAATAGAAACTTGATCATCGTTTCTGTCATGCTTGTCCAACTTTGATTCAACACTTCATAAATAATGTGAACAAAATGTTATAGCTTCTTCAACAATATAACCTTCTGCTATCGAGCCTTCGGGTTTAGCTTTATTTCTAATGTATTTCTTTAAATGGCCAAGATACCTTTCAATCGGATACATCCACCTTGATTGCACGAGTCCTCCCAATATTGCCTCTTCAGGAAGATGAACACACAAGTGCACCATAATTGTAAAAAATGATGGAGGAAATATCCGTTCAAGCTTGCACAAAATCTTAACTATCTCCTCTTGTAATGCTTTCAACTCCCTCATGTGTAACGTGACCTCAGTATGTTTCTTGAAAAACTGCAACAACTCGACTAATGCATCATGAATTTGTTTGGTAAAAAATGGTCGAATTGCAATAGGAATTATGCGTTGTATTAAATTATGACAATCATGTGATTTAAGCCCATATACCTTTCCTTGCTCAGCAATCACATTTTTAGCTAAATTTCCAGCATATCCATCTGGAAAATGCACAGACTTGAGTAGATTACAAAATTGTTTTCTCTCATTTTGGGTTAAAACATACCTAGCATGTGGTTTAACCTAATGGTCATTCTTCCGCACCAAGTGAAGCTCCTTTCGTATGTTCATATCTTCCAAATCTAGTCGAGCTTTGTTAGTGTCTTTCGTCTTTCCTTCTATGTTTAACAAGGTTCCTAACACGTTCTCACACACATTCTTTTCAACATGCATCACGTCTATGTTATGACGAATTAACAACTTAGGCCAGTACGAGAGTTCGAAGAAGATGCTTTTCTTTGACCAGTTTAAATCATGGGAGTCACGTTTTCTTTTTTTCCCGCCATGAGACTGATTTTTTCCATGATGATGTAGAGTGAGATATTCCAAGTGACGTAAGCAATCATCCCCGTTGACAGGTTTAGGTGCAAGCCTAGTCTCTCTGTGTCCATTAAAATCTCGTGATTTCCTCCAAGGGTGATCGAGTGGGAGAAATCGCCTATGACCTACATATGCTATTCTATCTCGTATACGTATACTGCTAGCAACTTCATTAGACATCGGACATGCCTTGTATCCACTCGTGCTCCATCCAGACAGATAACATACGCAGGAAAATCATTAATTGTCCATATAAGTGCAGCACGCATGTTGAAGATTTGTTTTGATTCGCAATCATATGTTTCAACACCCTTATCCCATAAAACTTTCAACTCATCTATGAGTGGATGCAAAAATACATCAATATCTTTTCCTGGTGAATCTCTTCCAGGGATCAGCAATGTCAACATAAATGAAGCATCAACCATAGATTTCCAAGGAGGCATATTATATGGTATGAGCACAACAGGCCACATACTGTAGGAGAGACTCATGGCCCCAAAAGGATTAAAACCATCACTTGCAAGCCCTAGACAAACATTTCTAGGATCATTTTCAAAATCAGGAAACATTGTATCAAAGTGTTTCCAAGCCTTTCCATCTGTTGGATGTCTTAGAACCCCCTCTTCTTTGGTTCTTTGTCGATCGTGCCACAACATTTCCTTAGATGTATGTATTGAAGCATATAAACGCTTAAGTCTACTAGTGATGGGAAAGTAACGCAAGACTTTTACAGGTTTCCTTTTCCCTTTACTGTTTTCTTCATAACGACTAGTGTTACATACTGGACAATTTTGCAATCCTGCATTTTCTTTCCAAAATAATGCACAATCATATTTACAAGCATGGATAGATTCGTATCCCAATCCAAGAGTACATAAATATTTTTTGCCTCATAATAGTTATTCAGCAAGTTTGCGTCCTTAAAAGCCCGACTAAATAAATTTAGAATCATATCCATTGACACATTTGTCATTTTGCATGTCACTTTCACGTTCATTAACTCTAGTAAAAATCCTAGTATAGAAAACTCTTCACACCCTGGGTATAAAGGCTTTTCCATGTCAACAAATAACTTCTCCACATTTGGGTTACTATGTTTATGAGCATCATCATTAAAATATCCAGCTTTGGCTTCACTGCCCATAAGAAAAGCATCATCAAGTAACTCATCGACACTGTCATTTGATTCGTTTTCACTTCCTCCACACTCACTATTTATTTCATCTAGTTCATAACCCGGTAGATGTTCACCATGATATACCCATACATTATATGTTGGTTCAAAACCATTATGTATGATGTGAGTAGCAACAACACTAGGAATATGTCTTCTTGCATTGCCATAATTTCTACATGGACAATGTATCCAACCTTCACTATCAATCCTTCACTTCCTTTCTCACGAAACAAACTGCTCTGCCTCTCCTCTCTGTGAGCTCTTGATGTCTCCGGTCCAGTGTGACGAATTTCGCTCACTCGGTCAGTATTTTCGAATTAAGGTATGTATTTTCTGACTTCGTGAACTGATCATTGTATAATGTTTCTAGATTTGCGAATTAAGGTATGTATTTTCTGACTTCGTGACGAATTTCAGTCAATCGGTTAGTATTTTCTACCCAAAACCCAATGTTGTATAAAAAACACCGATGTTCCAAGAAAAATGTTTGATTTCTAGTTCAGATAACAAACCTAATACTTCTCAAATTGAAATTTTATATGGTTTTAAAATGTGGTGCTAATTTTCGATTTCAACAGCCTTTAAGTCTGAAATGTGGTGCTAATTTACGATTTCAACAGCTTCATATACCATTCGTTCATCTTCTGCTAGCATACACTTTTACATTCCTTTTAGTATATAAAATCACTTTTATACAATGGGTAGGAGATTGCTATTAATCTTGTAAGGCTGCTTGTGTTTAGTATGTACTGTAGCAAAGCACAAAGAACCATAACATTTGAACACAAATTCGCTGCTTTGGAACACCAATGGCACCCAACATAATAATACACAATAAAAGATTTGAAAATTATAATATGGATTGTGAACAGAGAGCCAATCACATCCATTGTTATTAGAAAAAGGAAAATTGTTTGCATCCACCTAAAGTTGCCTCAAACTGTGTATTTGTTTTTAACATATTTATCACATTTTTATGAATCTCCCTACAAAAATATGTAGAATGTGGAGGTGGCCAAGTGGGTGGATTGGTTTGGGTTGGTTGACGGGTCAAGATGGATTTGGGTTAGTATGAGTTTGGATCAGGATGAGTCAATTAAAAAAAGTCAGAATGGGTATGGGTCAGAGTGGATTTAGGTCAGGATGAGCGCAGGTCAAGCTGAGTTTTAGGTTCTGCTTAGTCGTCATCTTTTTACCGATTTAAGATTTGAAAACATATAGGATGAATCAGAAACTAACCCTCAAAATCATAACTGTTAATACATCATTCTAACCCTCAAGCTCATGATCCTAATACACAAAATTTTGTTTCTCTATGATAGTTAGCATTGGAATTATCGCATGTGTGTCTAGCTAATGCCTCTACTGAACAGTTTTGAATAGGTTTTTCAAAATGCTTACAAATACAGTCCTAAAGTTCTTAACAATCATGCAATGTTGCTTTATTGTCCTGGTTTATTTTATTGAGATCGCTTTTAGAAAAGTCAGTAGCATCCTTCAAGATTAATTGTCCATTATTAATGTTAATAGTTTCCGGTACAAAAGGACCATACATAATGCTAAAAATCCATTTTAATTATAAATAGATTAGGAAGGTTTACAAATTCTTGCATTATGATTGTTGGTTCATAAGCATATAAGAGCAAGATTCAAACTTTGATCACTGCATCAATAGTTTGTTTGAATAGGCTCTTAAACCATGTGTTAGATTGGTACCTCATCTGGTCTTTGTGTTACTGTGAATAAAACAACTATGCTTATATGAACACAATGAACAGTATGGTTTGTTCTTTAAACAAACATCTTAAACAGAAAAGCAAGTACTAAGGAACAATTAAACAAATACCATGGAATATAAACTCGAAGTCATTGAATGTTCATTAACTTGATGAAAAATAGATTACAACTTATAGTACAAAAATCATAACACTGATCTCCCCCTAGAATATTTATATCTAAAAGCTTAAACATAATTATCTATGGACTTTTAGTCTTTATAGTTACAAACAAAACAAACGTAACAAACTGGAGATAAATAGATAAACATGAAACTTCGACTATCGAATGTATAGACTTACGCACAAGACTATTGAGCAATTCCACTGATCATCATGCTTTAGTGGTTTGACTTGAAACATGTTCAATGGAAAACTTTAGCAGGTTCATTCTTTAATGGATTGTCTTGTGAAAGTTTTCCTTAGAGTTTACTTCTTTAGGGGATTAATATTTAGCTGACTAGAGTGGCTATTGCCATCTATAAGATATAGATTTGTGACATATGATTATTGTCTTCTACTCGATTATAAAAACCGAGTTAGGAAGTGTGGTGTTTTGGTGATTAATCACTTCTATTTCCAAAAGAAAAAGAGGTTCAATCACAAATTCAATATCATATAAACCAATCATTTATGGCCTGTTTACACAAAAAACTCATTAATAACAATTCAAATCAAAATCGAAATTAACATGAATTAAGAATTACACAAACCTTATGAAGCTTTTTATTGATATCTTGAATGAGAGCGTAGAAATAACCAAAGCTTCTCGGAATTCTTCTGAGATCACTTTATTTGAATACTATATTCAAATAAGTCATCGACAAATTAACATTATATTTCTTATTTTCTTTCCCTTTTTGAACACATGGCATCAATAGACGCAGAGATAAAAAACACATAAGCAAATACAAAGATAAAGCAAAATAAGTCAACCTCGAATCATTGAAATAAAAAACGTGCAATCAGAAACCTAAACGACAAAAAGTGCAACAATTATCAAAGCTATCAGACGTTAAAACAAAATAAAAAGCATACATTTTGTTAATTTACACAACGATGGAGATGAACCATATTGATCCTAAAAAATTACAAACACAAGATTGATCCATTACCTAATTTTAACCAATAATAATAAATACTGACCCAATAGTTTGAACTTCAAATTTTATTTTAGATGTTGAACATTAAATCTAATGATTGTATTGGTTATTTTTATGCAGTACAATGTGGATACTTTTGTTAGTGATGATGGTTAGTGCCATTATAAGAAAGAGATCTAAAGAACAAGATTCAAGTCAACTTAAAGTTCAGTCAACCATTGATGGGAATTCATCTGAGATCGTACAGCAACCCACATGTAAACGCAATCGTCGTTCGTCCAACATTGATTCTAATGGTAAATGTTCATTTTTTGTATTTGTTATATCATATAAGTATCTTCATTTTTAGTGAATATTAATAATAATATTTTGAAAATGCAGTTGTTGCAGTCGAACCTATTCCCCAACCAGGTAAGTTTTATTTTTGTACAAGGTTAAATTCAATATTTTAGTGATGCAATTTGCCTTACTTATAATATTTACCATAGATGCAAATGAACATCCAGATGCGAATCAATCCCCAGCCGATCCACCAAAAAGGCGTGGTCGAAGTCTTAATCGTAGTACTACAAAGACTTTGGAGACGTTGCCTGAGGGTTCTAAAATTTATTTAACAATGGCCAATGAACATGTTAAAAAAGTAAAGAAATTTGTTGGGACTTCAGCTACTCAGTTTGCAACCGAGTATGGGATCGTAATGTGTAATATATGTCCGATGAACTTTCATAAATGGGAGTCCATTCCCGCCGTTGTTATGGATCGAATGTATGAAAAGTTACAAGTAAGTTCTAAATATTATTAACTTTTATGTATTGAAAAGTTATTAACATGTTATATTTTCAATCCTAATATTAACAATATTTTTAATTCTAAATTTGGTTTGCATTAAACTATTATAATATGTTCCCTATTATATATTCATTTGTATTGTTCACATATATATTCATGTAGGCAAAATTCAAGATATTGCGAGCAGATAGAGTTTTTATGGCGTATGTGGATGATCACCTGTTGGACGAAAAGAACCAATGAGCCAAGATCAGGAAAACCTCTAAGTCCCACATGCCACTGCAACAACTACTGAAGACTCCCATCAGCTGTTCTGACAAAGTCTGAAGAACAAAGTATGAAGATCAAAGAACTGAAGAACAACAGCTGAAGACTCCAAAGTACTGAAGACCAAGTACTGAAGTCTGAAGTACTGATCATACAAGTACTGAAGACTTCAAGTACTGAAGACAAAGTA
>BJCO01797707.1:0-10592 GCA_018326465.1 Flaveria floridana | reverse complement strand
TGGGAGACCTTTAAGAAGAGCTCAACCAGGAACACAAGAACCTGTGGATGTGGTTGACCTAACTCCTAGCTCACCTATACATGAGGGTGATGCTACCAGAAAAAGGGAGAAAGTCACTATAATCACAGAACCTGGGAGTTCTTCAAGGAGTATGGATAGTGAGGACTCATCATCCTCTCTTGTAACTGTACCTGCTCAGCAACCTCCTTAAGTTCCCATTGATGTGAACTTCCTAGACTACTTGTTTCAGAGTCTCTTTGAGGAGGGTATACCAAGGGCAATGCCATTTGATGGCATAGTCTTCATTCTTCCTGAGCCATCTACTCAAACAACTCAACCTCAACAAGCTAGTAAGTTGGCTCAGGTTACTGAAGAAGCTGAAGAAAATAGACCAAGGCAATCAAGTAATGTCATTGGTCAACTAGGTGTTGAGGCAGACCCTGAGATTAGCTTCAAAGGGAAAACTTTGACTGAAGGCCCAATGATAGAGCCTGAGAGCCCTGTCTTACAATCAACTGATGATGTGATAAAGATTGAAACACCTATGATAACAACAACTGCTTCAGCAACTCAACCCCTCAGTGAAACACCTACTGGTGAAGGTGTATCACAGTCTCTCTCTGGCCAGAGCTTGGATGCTACACAAAGCAATGAAGGCCAAAGCCCTCTCCACCCTGAGTCACAAAGGTCTGTGGGTGACAAAGGGAAAAGGGTTCTAACCCCTGAAGAGATTGAGGAGGTGAAAAGAGAGATAAAGAGGAAGCTAAGGGGAGTAAGTTCCGCTTGGTCTTCAACCTTCATGCAAGATGCAATCAGGGCTGTCCACAGACCAAACACTCAGGATGATGTGTTGAGGGCAGTCAGGATTACTTACTTACATACCAGGAACTATGACATAGATGAGATTATCTCTCTCCCCTTAGAAGAATTGAATGATCTGGCTGACATGAAAATGTCAAGAGAGAGGAAGGAAGCTGAAGATGCAAGAATTCTTCTTGAGATCAAAGAGAAGAAAAGACAACAAAGGCTATACAAGCATGTTCCTACTCTCTCACCAGTTCAAGAAAGCCTTGTGCAAGAGGCTGTGGCTGCTACACAAGAACCTCAGGTAGATAAAGAAACAGATAGACAAAGGATGATAGAGTACCTGAGTGCCACAGGCTTCTACTAGGCAGAAGTACTTCTTCCCTTGCCCTTTGAGTACATTGAGTTTGAGTATCTCAAACAACTTGAACTTTAAGTACTCAAAGAGAGCAAGTCAACAAAGAGAAAATTAAGGGAAGAAGCAGCAAAGTCAAGAGCTCTTATTCAGAAGAACTTGAAAAAGTCTGCTGATAGACAAAGAATGATGAGCTTCTTGAAGCAGTACGGATTTTCCAGAAGGAGACTTGGCCCTATGTCTCTATCTACTATGGATGCGCATATCAGGGTAATCAAGCAGAAGATCAAGAGTGGAGAGCTTGTTGACTTACACACTCCTCCAAGTCAAGCTCCACCTAAAGTAGAGGTTATGTTTAAACAACAAGAGACAACACAAACTGAACCTCCTGCTTCATCTTCTGATCCACAGCAGGGTCAAACTAAACCCAACTGAGGAAGACATAGCTCATCAACAAGGTGCTACAGGCCAGTCTTCTCAGTTAAATACTGCAAAGAGGAAGAAGAGGATGGCTTCTAAGTCTGATGCAAGGAAGAAGAAGAAGTCAAAATCAACCTCCTCTGTTCCTCAGGATGAATCAGAACATCCTAAGGAAGTGCAAGAAGAGGAAGCCCAATCACCTTCAATTCAAGTGGCTCCTCTTGCATCAGGAAGACCCATCTTATCCTGGACATATTCAACTAATCCAGAGAGGTGGCATGTAGTCAGAGATCAAGGTGAAGCGAATGTCTACTCTTGGGAAGACCTCTTCAATTTACCTCTGCATGATCTTTTTGACATGAGAAGATACTTCACAAGTCTGAGTGATCCTGACCCCCTAATGAAGAAAGGAATGGTCATGAACATGTTGAGAACTGTGAACAGTTGAATATCTTAAAGTGTTTTGGTAGCATCAGCCTAGGGGGAGTTTGTAAGGATTCCTATAAGTCTGATGCAACCAAAACACTCTAAGTCTTCCTACATGTTGCACAGAACATGAAGTAGAAATGCTTCGGAAGTTTTACACTTCACTTCAGAAATATTCTAAGTGTAAAAATCATCCGAAGCCAAGACCAATATCTTCCGAAGCTAGAAATGAAGTCTTCCGAAGCTTCAAAGACAAAGTCTTCCGAACACAAAGAACCAAGACAGATTCTTCCGAAGGCTTTTATCAGACATGGTTTTATCTGATGTACTTTTTCTGTAAAGCTGAACCACTTTCCCGCTGCCACTCTGGTTGGTCACCAACTTGCATGAGTTAGTTAAAAGGTCCTTGCTTTAGGAAAAGTGTACATTGAGGTCTTGGGTCCAACCTTTCTACTTTATGTACTTTTATCCTTTTTGTAATATATTAGGATGTGAGCAATGGCATGTCATAGTCACTAGTCAAAAGGCAATCTGCCTTTTGACTCTACATGGATTTTGTTGTCTAGTTCATTTATCCAGCTAGCCTTCAAAGTATAGCTGGCTGTAGGTTGTAGTATATAGTGTCTCAAGTCTTGTAACATAGTAGTGATGTATGCTTATGCTTGAATACTTGTAACTTTGAACTTGAGAAGCAATATACAGCATCCTTGAAAACCAACTACTTGTGTTGTTATCTTGTTCTATTTTCTAAGTTTACTTGTGTTCTTTGCATCATCATAACCAGTTCCCCATTTGATCTGTTAAGTGTTCTTATACACTCTCCTCATTGTGTTGTTGTGTTGTAAGTGCTACCCTTCAAACGGTCCTACACAAGTTAACCCTTCTAAGATTGAGGCTATTAAGAACTAAAAAATTCGTAAAACCCCAACCGAAATAAGGTAATTCCTCGGTTTGGCTGGATACTACAGAAGGTTTATCAAGGACTTCTCGCGTATTGTGCAGCCGTGACTTCTCTGACTAAGAAGAATACAACCTTTGTGTGGGAACGAGAGCAGAATGAAGCGTTTGAAATGCTCAAGGAGAAACTATGTAGTGCACCTACCCTCACCCTCCCTGAAGGAGTCGAAGATTTTGTAGTTTATTGTGATGCCTCACGTCAAGGAATAGGATGGGTTGAGCTATTAAATGAATACGAATGTGAAATCCGCTACCTTCTCGGCAAGGCCAATGTAGTGGCAGATGCCTTGAGCAGGAAAGAAAGAGAAAAACCTCTTCGCGTCCGTGCCTTAAGGATGAGTGTGTGCACCGACCTTATCGTAAGTCTGAAAGAATCTCAAGGCAAAGCATTAACGGAAGATAAATTAGTAGAGGAGGTGTTAACAGGAATGGAGAAGCGATTACAGATGAGTAACGATGGTATATATAAATATGAAGGGAGAACGCGGGTACCGAAGTACGGGGAAAAATGTACCAGGATCTAAAGGCACTTTTCTGGTGGCATGGAATCAAGAAATCAATCGCTATTTAAGTTGGCAAGTGTCTGAACAGCCACGGTAAAAGATGAAAATCAAAAACCGTCAGGAATGTTGCAACGGCCCAAAATTCTAGAATGGAAATGGGATAATGTGGCGATGGATTTTGTTACAAAGTTACTCAGAACTTTAGAGGTCATGATGCTATTTGGGTAATAGTGGATAGGCTACCTAAATAAGTTTACTTCTTGCCAATTCGAGAAGACTACGACCTGACGAAGCTGGCTCAACTGTATGTCGAGGAAATAGTGACCAGGCATGGTGTGCCTTTGTCAATCATCTACGATCGTGATAGCTGCTTCACCTCTTGTTTCTAGAAATCACTCCAGCAGGCTTTAGGAACCCGTTAAGATTTAAGCATTGCATACCACCCACAAACTAACGGTCAGAGTGAAAGAACCATTCAAACCATGGAAGATATGCTAAGAGCTTGCGTGATGGACTTTGGTGGGAACTGGGATAACCATCTTCATTTGGTGGATTTCTCCTATAATAACAGCCACAGACCGTCAGAAGAAATACGTTGACAGAAGAGGAAAACCCTTAGAATTTCAAGTGGGTGACAGGGTAATCCTAAAAGTAGCGCCATGGAAGAGAATTGTGAGGTTTGGAAGGAAAGGAAAATTAAGCCCATGGTACATTGGACCATTTGAGATACTAGCAAGGATTGGCCCCGTGTCAAATAAATTAAAGCTACCTCAGAAGTTAAGTTATATACATGACACCTTCCATGTGTCAAACTTGAAGAAGTGCATGGTAGACAAGACCATGGAGTTATAGTTGAAAGAAGCGAGGATCAATGACAACTTGAACTTCGTGGAAGAGCCTATAGTGATCACTGACCGGTTGGTCAAGAAACTCAGACGAAGCCGCATACCCAAGGTCAAGGTAAGATGGAATTCTAGGCGAGGGCCTGAATTCACTTGGGAGCGAGAAGATGAGATGTGAGAGAGTTATCCGCACCTCTTCAAACCCACCCGTTCTGAATCTAACAGAAGCTAAAATTTCAGGACGAAATCTCCTAAACGGTGGGAGAATGTGACAACTGACCTCTAAGTAATAACTCTAACCTTTATCAACCTGCATCATTACCCATTCAATTAATATTAATGTTAATACCATTGCCAATATTTTTGTTAGCATATTTATTATTATTATTATTATTATTAACATTTTTGTTATTTCATGTGCCATTTTCTGATGATTTAGCTAGTTCAAGCCTTAACTTAGTGTTCTGGAAAACTCAATTAGTCACCATAGCATAACTTAATTTTAATTGAGATAATTAAAATATGTATGAACCCATAATTCTCGGATTAATGCATGCATGATCATGCACAATACTTGATAACTAACTAAATTTTACCATCTAATATACTACAATACACTACAAAATAATACTACATAATATAATTCACCATTTAAATTTAAAACAAAAATCACCCACTACAAGCCAAATCAGCCACCCCCATCTCCACCAATCCACCCTCTTCTACACCACCATCTCTACTATCCATTACCATTTCATGCAACACACTACACACACACACACTACACTTTTCACTCCTCTCATTTCTCCCTCTCCCTCTTGGTTTCTTTAAGCTGAAAACACATACACACACCATGGTTTCAACACCATTTCAGCAAGATATTCAAAGAACACCAACATTCCAATACTTTCCAAGCTTCAAACAAGCAAGAAGGTGTCATTTAGTGAACTTTAGTGCTTGGTTCTTGCAAGTTCGAGACTCTCCATCCCTTGTTCAAAGCTTTCCTGATCATTTTGTCTCTCTTCACTCTCCAAATCATGAACCCTACAAAGAGTAAGCTTCATCTTACCCGAAACAAGCTATGTCATGTGTTATTCCTTCTTTAATCTACCAAAAACCTTACTTCATTTGTTCTAACAGTAACTTTCTGCTACAACCTTGTTCTTGAGGAGCTTTTAACATCCTTGAAGTTATCTCATTCGACATATTGGTTATCCTATGGGTAAAACCTGATTTCCACCATGAAAACCCTCTTTTTGGGTGACTTTTGCATCATCTAACCCTTATGCCTTGTAGCCTCCTAACGAAAGCTTGTAATCTGATTATAAATGGTTTATAGAACTCTTAATAATCTGTTTTTAAAGTTACAAAATGATTTGGTAATGTTTAAGCACGATCCCTAATGTTTTACACATGTGTAATGGGTTAAAATGGTGAAATCACCTATCTACAACTTGTTCTTGGGTTATATATTAAAACCGTGGCTTAGAATTATCATTTCAATAAGTTTTGGGTGTTGTTAGGTGTATAAGGTGATGTTCATGGCTGAAAATAATAAAAAAGTGGGGACTTGTAGGTATTTTGAGCTTATTTTGGGACCTGAAAGGTTGTAAAATGACTTAAAAATAAGAGAATTTAACCACTTTAAAAAGAATTCCAGGCTCTAAAAGTGTTAAGAAAGTGTTTTAGATCAGATTTGTTGATTAAATGGTCAAAGGACAATTTAAAAAGAAATTTTTAGTTAAAAACGGGTCTTAACCGGGAAACGTTTAAAGGAAAACCTTGAAAATAAAATCATAAACCAAAAACTTATGAAAACTATGTTATCTCAGTAAGTTGAGACCTTTAAGACTTGAAAATGGTGAAAAATTGGTTAAACACACTTATGAATGGTCGGTTCCAGGGTAAAAATGCGTTTAAATGGGTTAAACCTAAAAACGAATCTTTCAACTAAAAGAGGCTTAAATTGCATTCTCAATAGATTTTAAACTAATCAAAAATTCCTTAAAATGATATTTAAAGGCATAAGACTCAAGATATAGTAAATTAACACTTAACCGTTAAAATTTTCGTTTTTTCTGTAACAGGTAACGTAAAAAGTAAAAATTCTAAACGTGAACCTCAATTCTGAAAAATTGGGAGTTAACATATTTAAAATGATTTACTTAACTCCAAAAATCTCATATTTGGCCATAAAAGTCAATAAATGGAAAGAAGCAAACTTTAGGGTAGAAAATGTAAATTTTGGAAACTTGAAGGACTAAACTGTAAATTTTGTCAAAATCCCTATAAGCCGACCCCTTGAACTAATAATCATTTTGTGAACTTAAACTAACTTGTATAAATGATCCAACATAGTAAAACATGTATTTTTCCTTAAGAAATCCGAACTTACTATAAAAGGAAACTTTTTATACAAGCCTTTGCAAATCAAAATCTAGTTGGACATTTAACCTCATGGCACACCTAGTGCACTTTCCATAACCTTAGAATCCATGGCTTATCACTTAAATCTTGATGATAGGGAGCTAGACTTGAAACTTTTCCCGGTACACGAAGAATCCTTTGCTTGAATCATAAGGTGAGTTCCAGTGACCCCCTTTTTACTACTATTTTAGTATGAAGCATGCTCTATTTAAACTGAACTATTACTGTGCTATTATGATGCTTTATGTTGTGGAAATGTTGATGCATGCTGATACTTGCATCATAGTCATTAATTCTTGTGTGAACCGCTTGTTTTATATGGGTAGATCTACTTGGGGAATCCCCTACACATAGTGCCTTCCGTGAAGAACGGGAATGGTACCACACTGAGATCCTGTGGGGTCGTTTGTGGTATATAACAGGTTTTATAAGATACGATGGTGGACCCTCCGGCAGGTACGGTACAATGGTTTGAGGCTCAGTTCTTCCTTCAAGATTAACTGGTATCACTTAACTTTAAAAGAGGCTAGCCGGACTGAGTGCAGGGTTGATTGTGATCCCCCACAACAATGAAACTACGATTCTTTTAAATTAAATAGGGTTTCTATTGAATCCTTTTGTTTTTAAACTTTAAGCACTTGAATTCACCAACTTTTTAGTTGACACAAATTTTTTTTGAACATGTTTCAGGTAATCCGTGATGGGAGTCTAGCTATTGTAGAAGACCTGGACCTAGCTCCATGACCCATGGCATTGACATGTTATGTTTTAAAATGTTTTCAACAATTTATATTTGTTATTGTTGGAAATGATTTGTACTAATGAATATTGTACTTGTGTTAGGGGCTAGACCTACTTCTAGCCCGTTTTTTCTTTAAACAATAATGCCATGTGATGTTCTCTCCTTTTGTGCTCTTATGATGGTTTGGTTTCCACTAACATATGTTGTTGCTAGTCTGTGACGTCCCACCCTACCTGGTCCCGGGGGTGATAGCTATTGCCAAAGCCTTGAAATAACAAGAGTTGTATTGAGAAAAACCAATGTTGAAGATCAAAGAAGAGCCTGAAGATTTCTTTGATGCATGAAGACAAAAGAGAAAAGAGAAGAGAAAAGACAAGAAGATTAAAGATTAAAGATTTTAAAGACCGAAGACAATGTCAATCTTAGGGGGAGTATTGTTGAAGCTCTTGAAAATTAACATTTAGTCTTTCGTTGTCTTTTGTATAGTTTTGTCGTAGTATAGGGACTAGTTATGTAAATAGTTGTTCCCTTTGTCTATTGATAGTATAAATAGCTTAGAAGTGTTTTGTGCAGGTAGACTAGACATAAGAATCATTTGAATGAACTTGTATCTGCTTCTATACTTTTAATCGTCCTTGCTAGTATCAATAAACAACTATTAAATTTTATTATTTGTTTGTTTGCATTAATTTGATTACATGTATATGATTTTATTGAATTGCAGTCTAATATCATCACAGATCAATTCATTTGATCCTATCAAACAACAAGTAGACCAGACATCATGTATGCAGTGTGCATGTGGATGATGCCAAACAGATCGAAAAGAATCACACATAAATGCAGTAAAAAGAATCTTTAGATACTTAAAAGGAAAACCATCACTTGGGTTGTGGTATCCCAAAGATGGAGATTTCTCTTTATATGAATACATAGACAGTGATTATGGTGGATGCAACAACAATAGAAAATCCACTATTGGAGGTTGTCAGTTTCTTGGATTTAGATTGATCTCCTGGCAGTGCAAGAAACAAACAAATGTATCTATGTCAACATCTAAAGCAAAATACGTAGCTGCTTCAGCATGCTGTTCTCAAGCGCTTTGGATTCAAAACCAAATACTTGATTATGGCTTTAATTTTCTTAAAACACCCATGCACATTGATAATACTGCTGCCATGTTTATCACTGACAATCCAGTTAAATGTAAAAAAACAAATAGATATCAGATATCACTTTCTAAGAGATTGTTCCAAAAAGGGTCTGATACAGTTAATCAAATTCCATACAGGCAATCAATTGGCTGACCTTTTTATAAAACCATTTGATTCAACAAGATTTGAATTTCTGGTTCAGTCACTTGGTATGATCAACTATTAATCATACAATTAATGTTTTCAAAACATTAAATCATACAAGCTTGATTTTGTTAAGGTCCAAGTTTACATCAAACAAGTATTTTTCAAAATCAAGAGATCATACAATCATTCATTTTCTTTAATTATCAAATAATTTGGAATCACACATAACCGTTCATGAGTCATTTCACTAATAGACACTGACAATACTTTGTTTGATACGTGGATAGGCTCAGCATGGAACCCTTAACATCACATACAACAGTGAAGAACTAAATGCTCATGATTGTGTGGAAAACAACATATCTTGGTCTATAGTAAGTATTGGTCTATCCAATATAGATTACTTGTAAAGTAACTACAATACACCAAGTGAAGCAGTTTATAAATTGCTCAATAATACAATTAGCTCATTTGTTATGATTATCATAGACCTGGAGTACAACATGTCAGTCTTTGTTGTGCTGAGCACATACCTGAATGACCTAAGTTTTGATCCCAAAAGATTCCAAATAAGGAACACATCCACTAAGGATGACCAATCAAAAGAATCCCAAAGAGGATCACCTTCCAAAGTGAAGTGAAAAAGAATCCCAATGAGGATCAATCAAAAGGTTTAAATTGAGCATTTATACTCCTAAGTAAGTAGGTCCTAAGTATTGAAAGTACCTGCTAGTATATCTTGAGGAGGATTGACTTAAATTTACAGTCAGATGTGGGGTACGTATAAATCATCCAAATAAACCCAAAGCATGATATTCACTTGCTGTATAATGTATCATTAATACCATGCATGAGTTTAAGTGGATCCAAATATCTGCAATCAAAATTGTATTAGTCTACGTCTATTCTCAACCTACATCAAACAACTCTATGAGAATTTTAGACTAGTATGATCGCATGTTGATAGGATCAATTAGAACAATCTGTAACAAATTATATGAACAATTCAAAGAAATACAAACAATTGTAATCAAATCAAGCAATATCAACAAAATTCAGAATTCATTGATATCAAAGGCGATTACAAGAGTTAGAAAGCAGTTCATGCAAAAACTTACCAATCTACTCTAAGTCTATGCTATTTATACTAAAAACTAAGGAACTAAAATTTACAAAACTAGTCCCTATACTAGTATAAAATACAAAAGTAGACACTAAAGACTAAATGTTAATCTTCTAAGGGACCTAACAATACTCCCCTTAAGATTTACATTGTCTTCTGTCTTCAGTTCAGCTCCATCCTTGCTTTTGTTCTTGATCTTTGTCTTTGGCTTCATCTTTCATTCTTCTCTGCATCCTTTGACATCTCTTTTCCTTTATCTTTTGTCTTCTTTTATCTCCAGTCTTCAATGAATTCTTCAGGTTCTTCTTTAACTGTGAACATTGGTTTTTCCTTGTAAATCTCTGTTTCTTTCAACGCATTCTCTATTGATGACTTGAATTTCTTTTCTAGGACAGCTTGCTCTGGCTTTGACTCATTGGTTTTTATCTCTAACTACTTCATTCTTTCAAAAGTGTTCTCTGACAAACATGCTATGTCAACATTAGCATATAGCTCAATAGGAATTCCGCAGTCTTTTGTATACACTTCAAGCACACCTTTCCTTGATATTCTTATAAATTCAATATCAGGAATATCTTTCTTCACTATGTTTGCATAAGCCAATGCTTTTCTTAATGCAATTCTCTCCATGGCAGCACTCATAACATTGATAATTGACACAAAGTATTTCTTATCTTGTTCAGCTGTCTCAT
>BJCO01797676.1:0-15574 GCA_018326465.1 Flaveria floridana | reverse complement strand
ATCTTTTTCCTAGGGGTCTTAATTGTATATCCTCCAACATGTACCGGTGCACGTCGAACATAGAATTTTGGCTTATTTTCCACTTCCAGTTGAGGGATTTCCATAGCTAGTTGGGGTTCTGGTTCAGGTGTTATTTCCTTAGAGTTTCTATGGTCTGGACACTCAGAAGGATCGGTCTTATTGTGGTAACTATCTGAATTCATAACTGCACGAATTTCTTTATAATGTTTCACTAAATGGTTAGTCACATATTATTATAATTATTACAGCTGAGCATGAAATCATAGAATTTTACATAAAAATTATATCACACAAGTACATATATATTTACCATTATTTGAGCTTATGGTTATAGTCTAGGTATTTTCATTGTACCTAATTCTCTATAACCAATGGCTCTGATACCAACCTGTCACATCCCGACGGAAGCGTGAAGCAATATTTGGATGTGACTTGTTTGTTCAGAACGCAATTGATTACAAGAAATTTAAATCATAACAATATGAAAACGTAAAACACATACTTCTTATACATATATCGTAAGTTGAATTACATCATTACATATTAGTCAAAATTTGACGTAACCCTTATTACAACATATTATTTAGCTAAACGTCTTCAGGTACGATGGAAATGCGCATCCACTATAACGCTGCCATCATAGATGTTGACTGTTAAGCATACACAAACTCGTCCTACTACTTCGCCCCATCCATTGTAAACATCAAAGGAAAAGTCTATATTATTAGTCATTTTTCACCTGAAAAAGCATACTCAAATAGTCAACATAAAGTTGGTGAGATCATAGCTAGGTTTATTTCCAGACAAAACATTTTATTGATGCACCAATTACAACCAAACCTGCTCACACACATAATCAAACTATCACGAAATAATTCACAAGATCAGATAATATTAAATCACAACACTCATTCTGTTGGTGCAGGAAAATAGCATCACAACACTCATCCTGTTGGTGCAAATATTCTCCTAAGTAGTGCTACTAATATTATCAGACGGTTCCTCATTCGAATTAATGGTTGTATCACAAATTACAGTAAGTCTCAAAATATTTTCAAAAATAATGCATCAATATAACCAGTATGTTTTTTTCCCCAAAAACTTTATAAAATGCCAAAATGAGGCTATAAGTCTCACCTGTTCTCCAACTGGTAACCTATAAAAATAAATTTAATAAGTTAGATAAAAATTTCTTTAAAATTTTTAGAACCTCAGATCTAAATAATTCTTGAAATTTTAGCTGTAAAATAGTCAAATAATATTATCATAAAATTCTCAATATTTATTCTATTATTCACAAATTGTTATAATTATTCCAAAACCTCCATAAATCACCAAAAATAGCTACTTCAATCCAAAAATTATCAAAAATTTACAGAATTTTTCTTAAACCGTATATGTCATTTAATAAATTTTCCTATGTTTAATTCACAACATATTGTTTTCTGTAAATCCTACAATTTCCTAAAAATTCATTAAAAATATCTATATTACTCCAACAATTATGGAATTTATACCATCTATTGAATCTGATTTATCATAGATTCAGTAAAGTTTTCACGATTTATAGTACTGTTTAAGTATTTATTTAGAATTTTCTTTTACAGATTACCTAAAAATTCATTTTTCGAACATAATAAGGAAATAAAATACCAAATAATTCCTTGAGATTTTATATCTCAAAAAATTCATTCTGTGATTTTTCCAGAATTTTCCGAATTTATTTGTAGTTTTGAGTGTTTTCTTTATTTTAAACAATTTATTATAAATTATTTTACTTAGTATATTTTTACTAAAATTTACAGAAGGATAAGTAAATATTTTCTAAAAATTCTCCAATGTTTATTCCCACAATCATGATTATTTAGTATTTTTACTAAATTTTTCTTAATATTTCAAGATTAATTCTCATAAATTCTAAAATATCCTTTTTGTCATAATTTTTCTGATTTACCTTACTGTGACTTGATGGAATTTAATGTTTTTAAAACTTATTAAGATTAGTTTTGGTATCTATGTATCAAAACTAATTTTATATGTGTTTATAACACATATGTAACTTTTGGTATCTTAATATCTTTAGAACGGATTTTAACCTTTGTAAATAAGAGAGGAAGGGGCTGATGATGATCTTGGATCCTTAACTTGATGCAACTTGGTGAGTTTGTCACTTTGTTTAAAGGGACCGAGAGGTAGAGAAGTAAAGGTGGTGGTAATTGCGGTTGTTGGTGGTTGTGTGATAGTTGTGGTGTGGGTTACGGGTGATGGTGATGATGGTGTGCGATGGTGAAGTTGTGATGGTACGTTCAAGAGGTAGGGGAGCAAAGGTGGTGGTGATCGCGGTTTGGTGGTTTGTGTGGAAGCCGAGAGGTAAAGATGATATGGTGATCATGGGTGTTGTATGCGCTTGTGGTTGTGTGAGGTGTTCCGAGAGCTAGAGAGCAAAGGTGATGTTTTATGGTAGTGTGTTGTGTTTATGAGGTAGTATCCGAGAGTTTTAAAATTGCAAAGGGGTCGGTTGCCATCATGAGCTCTACACCTAGCTTTGGTGAGTGTCCTCCTTAGGTTTGCTTAGTCACTAGGTAGGTTTAGGTGGCACTTTGAGAAGGGAGTTAGTGGCTATGGTTGATGATGCATATGGACCGAGGGTTCTAGTATGTTTGTGGCGGTTTAGTGCTTAATGACTTGATTAGTCTTTCATCCGAAAGGTTTAGATGTTAATAACCCGGGTTTGGTACTTTAAGCTAATGTTTTGAGTGTCTTTAGTTTTGCTTTGTTTTGTTTTGATGTTAAGATGTTTTTGATGTTAACTCGGGTTGTGATGTTTGGTTGGTTTATCATCTTGTTCTAATTTACGTATGCATAAGTAAATTTATACCTAACACACATATATAGTAGTATAGAAAATCATAAGTCTAAATTATGTATATATATATGTACATACACGCAGAATATATATCTATATACATGCACAAGTAGAATATATATGTACATGCAAAAACATGCATGCTTAAATTTTATACATGCATGCAAACATGCATACGAAATTTTCATATATATACATGCATGCAACATAAAATATATATGCATGACATAATAATATCATTTATTTAGTCGTAATATAAATAAAATGGTCTATTTTTTTTAGGGTTGTCACATATACGGACTCTTCTGTAAGTATAGACGATTGGCCAATGACTTTGTCATGTATAGCCCCTCCAATTTCAACCAAACACCAGCAACAATTATCTCTTTTGATACTTCCTTTAACACTCGGTCTCCTAAACTCAAGATGATCGCACTATGTGCCTTTTCTATTATTTATTTCCACTTTTGTTGAATCTCCAGTGCCTTTTCAGGAGTTGTGTTTGCAGGGATCACCGCTTCACCGCCTTTCAACACGTCTACAACTCCCTGGTGCACCAACAGGGCTCTCATCTTCAATCTCCATAATCCGAAATCGTTCCTACCATCGAATTTCTCCAATTCGAACTTGGTCGACACCATGATGTTCACCGGAATTCTTCCAATCAATCAATTCCACCCTTGATTGATTTCAATTTCCTCCAAGATCTTGATCACTGAGTTTCGATTTCGAGCTGAAACGTGGCTCTGATACCAATTGATGAACACTAAATAAAAAATCAATCAAGAACAATCAAGAATTACCAAATCTTATTATGGAAATGAAAACAAGAATGAAATATACCAGCAAACAAGAAGAATGATCATCTACTAATGATCAACAAACTACGCTATATATATCTTCCGAAAAATACATCTTCCGAAACTAAACCATAACTTCCGAAGCTTACACTGTATCTTCCGAAGATAACAAACTTAACAACTAGTTTACATTTAACACCTTCTATCAAAACATTAACATGTTTGGTCCCTGTAGTTATTAATAGACATAATAACTCAAGTCATAACACTTTGAGTAAATGACATATTCAGTCCCTAAAGTTTAATCTATATCTCTAACAGAAAATTATAAGATTAGCATGCATGTTGTAATCATTATATACTTACAAACTGGTCAATTTGGGAAGTCTTGTCTCAATGGGTCCGGTTGTCACGCAAGAAAGAAAAATCATGACTGCAATTCAATTGACGATTACATAATCAATTCAGGCATAAGCAATTCAATTGACGATTTGCAAAATCATGACTGTAATTAATGCTTGTAAACGGTCGCAAGTTTCCGACTTTAAATTTGAGCATTTTAATAACAAATTTCAATAAATAATTAATTAATACAACTCCTTCGCCCGAGAGAATTACAAGTGAAAAGCACAGGCTATAATTTTTAACTACTGTTGTTTCGTCCGCTAATAGGGTCACAAATTTAGTTTTTATTTTGATTAAATGTAAATTATTTACTTTATATATAATATTGTTTTGAAAATTTAATTTTATAAACTTTTGCGACCATACTAAGACTGATAATAGATGGTTGTAGAGCTCAGGATCGTTTTGAGATGGGGTTTTGATCGGTCGATCTCTAGTTTTGCAAAGTTATGCTCATCATTGGGTCTTAACTCGTTGTGTCTTTTATTTTTGTCATTGTGTATCTATTGCTTGTCATTGTGTCTTTATTGATCATAATTACTCATCATTGTGTATCTTTTACGCGTCATTGTGTATCTATAACGATTTACTTATTGTTTAATATGTTTTATTTTTGCGTGAATAATTTAACGTTTTGAAGTCTATTTTTCGTTCGATTTTACACCTGCCGCTATAACGCGGGAGGCTTAATACTAGTTTTAAATAATAAGTTTCAAATATACTTTTAGTTTATTAATTTTTTATTATTGATTGTTTTGCGACCACTATGGACGGTCGCAGATTTTGCTACCGTGATTGGCCGTCGCGGATGTTGCTACCGTGATTGGCCGTTCGCGGACGTTGCGACCGTGATTGGCCGGTCGCAGATGTTGCGATCGTTCAACCACTATATCTTGTTAGGTCTTTAAATTTGCGACCATTAATTTTGTTACCAAATCTTGTTTGTTCGCTAATTTTGTTATCATTTTGATTTCGGTCGCAAAACAGTTACGAATTTTGCTACCCCTATTTTCGGTCGTAAATTATGGTAGCAATTGCTCAGTTTTCTAGTAGTGAAAACAACTACGAAATTAATAATTTTGCGTTGTATTGTTTGGGTTTCACTTTATTCTTAGATAAATAAATCTAAAGATCCATATAAAAGTAACAAAATTCTATTGTAGTTGTTAATTTTCGTTCTTATAAAACTCTATGATTCAAGTCACTAGTTCTAAACTTGTGGCAATTTTATTTATTTAAGCTGTTGTTCAACTAATAGTCCCACATCGCTTAATTCTAAGAAGACAACTCTATCACTTTTGTTATATTCAGATGATGAATCCCACATCACCCAACAAAAGACATCAAGTGCGTTCCACGCCTCTATATATAAATTAAACTGCAACTACGGGTGTGCAATTGTTTGGATCAGAAACTAGATAGAACCAAACCTTATGTCAAATTTGTTCTTGTTTTGTTGAAAAACTTGTAACAAACCGGTTTTGTTGAAGAATTAAAATAACAACTTGATTTGATGATCCTCTAAAATAATAAAATTAATATTCAAATTAAACCACAATTTAGATACATGAACCAGTGCTATCATTGGGTTCTCATGATTGTCAACGAACAATGTTCTTTAACAGTGCTTTTGGTTGGTATTGTTTGCTCTGATTTGTAGAGCTTTGTAGAGATGTGGAAGTTAATGTTATATTGGAGTTTAAATACAAGACACATTTAGACGTCTTTTAGATTAACGATTTATAACTCTTGCACAATAAATAAATTAGTATTTAGGTACGTATCCGGGTTCAGAAACGGAACCAAAACCGAACCAGGAACCATATACACATATTAATTATATGAACTGAGAACCGAATCTATATTAGTATAACCCGTTTTGATCGATTTGGTCCAACAAGTTCTAGTGGTTCCAGTAGAAAACAATCGGTTCTTGCTCACCCATTATTGTGACAAACCCTTAAACTGTCCAAGCCGGTTCAACAAACAAAATGTTTAGACAAAGAACCGGTTCAGTAAAAACATGGCTGGTTTCATAGTAATGGTTCAAAGGGCGCCAGCCAAACCGGTAGTTCTAGTGGTCTCAGTCGAACCGGCCCAGTCGCCCGGCCACAAAACATGAGTGGTGATAAAAGGTGATTGCCAAAGTTTTCTGCATTTCAAAAATAAGTGCGAACTCTTGACATCATTGGAAAAAAAAAAGCAAAAAGAAATCAAGAGTGGTGGTTAAAGGTGATTGCCAAAGCTTTCATTATCCCTGAAGTGTGAATTTAATATTTTTATAATCCCTTATAGATAACCTTATTACATTTTAATATATTAAAGTATTTTATTTATAAGCATCGAATATTATATTATAATATTAAAGTATTTTATTTATAAGCATCGAATATGTATCTGCTTAAGGATTAGAAGGCAATTATTTAATCTTTAGTGTGATATTATATACATATTATTAAAAAAAGTTTTATGTATAGTGACATTTTTTTATAGTCTGTGTAACATTTAAATCTTATTTAATAACTTTTAGAATATAATATTTTAATAACTTTAAATATACCATTGTAATTTTTTTAAGTTTATCTATGTTTTAATATATATTTTTATTAAAACCAAACAGAGTCAAATTTGATGTTCTTGTATAAATTTGAGTATATAATGTTTTATAAAATTCTAAGTATAGGCATTGCGACATTTTTATTTTTTCTTAAGTTTCGACATGATTTGTATTGAAAAATGAGTCACGTCAAAATTTTATTTTTTATTACTTAAGTGTAAATATAATATTTTATAAAAGTCCAAATATATCTTTGTGACATTCTAAGTTTTTCTTACATTTCATTATCGAGTTGTGTTAACTCTCACAAGGCTTTTGACAACCCGCCGCACTGCACGGAAGAATTCTACAAGTTTTATTTGAAAAGATAGATAAAAAAGATGCATGCAATATTAGTTTTTAAAATTATCTAGGGTTTTTCCCTTCACGTGTGTTGTGCATAAGAACCCGAGGCAGCCCACGAACATGTTTTCGTCATCACCAAAGTTAAACATTCCAATGCACCAGACTTCAACTATGTAGGACATGAGGTAAACTGGATGAAAATTCACATAAAATCACAACAATATATTGAAATACTTAGATCATGGTTCAGAATGGATACTTGCTTGCGGCTACAAGCCAGATATGGATGTCAAGCCAAAGCAAGCAAGGTCACTTTTTGTATCATCACAACTAAAAGAACCACAAACCCCTAGTGACATTTTAATGTCTCCGATGAACTCATCTTCATCATGCAACACTTAACATAAACTCATATTGTTAATTAATTAATGTGACTTGGTAATATTATTGTTAGCTTAATATGGCTTAGTCAATAGTTGACCAGGTATGGTGGAGAATACGTCAACTGAAGATTGAGGCGGTTAGTTAGCATGAAGTTTGGAAATCATGGGAATGAGGCAACGTGGGTTTCTTTAGTTTGTTTTGTTTTCTATATAAGCAAGTAGCAGTAGTTTGTTTATTAAGAGAGAGTGCATTTTACAATTCAGTAGATTTTCATTCCTGTAATTGTTTTCTTGTTTCAATAATATCCAGAAAATCGTCCCAAAACTTCTTGTTGTTTCCTGCTTATATCTCTGATTTGCCAACAGGAGCGAGATTGACCCAAAATACACAAAATAGTTTCAATCTCGGCTCTCGTCTATCACTTTATCTGGTTTTGGTTCTGGTCCAGTTTGATCTAGTTTGGTCGCCGTTCACCTATGATCGGGTATGAGTAAGCATCTCGTGTGCCGCATTGAGAAAACCAATGGACAGAACGGACCAAACGGAGATGGATCTGAAACAAAGAAAATAGGTTTGGTCCTCGGTCCCCAATTTTCTTTTTATTCTGTTCATGTCCTTGGTCCGTTTAGTTCGGATTAATATGGTTCTTGCCTATAAATGCGCCTATTAGTCTTCATCTATTTCATAGCCATGACGATGCTCTTTTAATCTCAGTCCTTATGGCTACATTATGATATTTTCTAAACATATTTTTGTTAATGAGTGTCAAGTTACTTATAATATAAGTAGTTATTGATTTTATTAAATAACATTACAATTGTTTCAAGAAAATGATATCAACAATGTTAAAAGGAACATGTTTTTTAATAATATAAACCTAAATATGCAGTAAGAAGTTTGACTAATAATAAACTACTATCACAAACGTTTGTAAAAATAAGGTATTTATCTTGTTATTATAGATTTTCAGTAGTTATATCTAATCATTTAAAACAGTTAGTTATGTATCAGTCTATTAGAACATCTTTAACGCGTAGAGCATCTATAACGTATTTCAGAGTCGAGAACTTTCACATTGAAACCCTATACCCAAGAACCACCTAACACCTCATCCTACTCTCTTATTCTCTTCTCACAGAAATCGTATGTGAATATCCTTGCACATGAGTTTTGGCATGGGGAACAACTTTTCATTTTGCCAATTTTTTCAGAACTTGACCGGTTATTGAACAAAGCGTCTTACTCGTTCACTAGTCTGACCGGTCAAACTTGTGCGACCATTTTAGAGACCCGAATAGCGTCGCCAACAATTTAAAAACATAGAAGACATAAATAAGTTTTATATGAAATCATAGTCTAATTTGATTACCATTGTATTCAAACATATAAAAATATTAGTTCTTAGACCTTTTAACCATATAAATATCAATCTTTTGTTCGTTCCCAATATTAAGAATGTTTAATTTTTTTAGTTTAAACTATATAAATATAGCTTAGACTTGAAAGATGTAAATATAGCTTGCATCATTAAATAAACCCCCACCTCTAGGCTATTTCTTCCGTATAATTCTAAAAATATCACATCTGCAATCCAAACTAAACCTATAATTTTTAATTGAGGGGTAAATCACTTGCTATCAGGATATCCTCTTGAGTCTTGAAAACATAAGTTAGTTAGTTAACTACAAGAATGTACTAACATGAATTAAAGTAAAAGTTCTAAATAAGATTATATAGTATAGGTAATTTCCAATCTATATTCCACAAGAATAAGATCCCACAGCACGTAATCCGTGAAAAGTTAATGTCCAAAATAGAAGGTCTAAATATACAATATAGTATGGAAAGAACAAAACCTTTATGTTGTTTATAAACAGCAAAAAATTCACAATGACTAATGCAAATAAAAAAAGATGTAGTACACAAATAACCATACATTGGCTTTATATTTTATATATAACTAGGATTAATCTACACGTGTTACGTGGGGAATTACATAATGAACACAAATATCAAAACGTGAGTACAAAACAAATCATGATGACTATCACTCTGACATGAAATTCTAATGCATTAAGGGATTGAAACAAAAGAAATAACGCCAACAAAATAGTAGAAAACCCAATAAAATATAAAAATACAAGTCTTCACATTTTTTATTTGTCCATTTTCGTTGTAAACTTAAAATAAAAAATATTGTTAAAAAATCTCGAACACACAAAACGCAAACTTAATTTGTTAATCAAAGTTGATGATTCTTCGTCTTATATTGGTAGTTGCCATTGTGAGAGGAGGACATGACAATATACGGTAAAAAAATGAATTTTAACTTCAAATTTTAAAGAGGAAAAGGGTTGTTATGTAGGAAACTAAACTCATATAATCAAAACATAAAAATCTCAAAGTTCATTGTAGATAAGAGTTGTTATTATACCCATACAAAAACTAATTTATAAATAAATATAAATAAGTTTTCTATGACAAAATCGATAAAACATCATGTCATAATATAAGTAACTAGCCAATGATGTAAGTGGTGGAGTGGTTAATGGGTTGACCTGGTGTACTAAGTGACCCAGGTTCAAATCCCACCATCCTCATTTAACTTCTGCGGCATTCAGACGAGGGTTTGGCTCGGGGTTTCATCCCGGGTTCGATCCTGATGGGGGGCGAGGGTTTGCGGATTCAATTCGGTTCCCGCGCATCTGGGGGGTATGACTTACGACTGACGGCTAGGTCCAGAATAACCAGTCCAGAATAACCAGTCCTGATAGATCGTCAGGTTCGAAGTCCTATACTGTTAAAAAAAATATATAAGTAACTAACTATTTGATACATTTATGATAAAATCGATAAAACATCATGTCAGAAAATAAGTAACTAACTATTTGATACATTTGTATGGGGGGTCTATTTTGAGAATTGTGAAACTCTAAAAATCAATATAAACAACATATTTAACATCAAATGAAAGTCACATGTCATTTTTATTTTTTAAAAACATTCATAACTTTTTTTCATACATAATTTTTTTTTAAAACTCACCATAAAATTTAGTGTTGTTTATCTTTTTAATACGTACCATATTGATATACTTTTTAAAAAATCATCCATCCGTTATTATCACATGTGTAAATTGGTCTTTAAACATTTGTAAATCTATTTTTACATATGTGTAAATATAGTTTTACACATTTGTAAATCCGAAAATACACACATGTAAAACAAAAATTGTGAAAAAATGATTTTTTATATTATTATTATTATTTTTATTTTTTATGACGGAGGGAAGTGAGAGAATCATTTTTTTCTTTTTTTTGTAAGTTTTATTTTTATGTTATTTTTTATTTTATAAATTTTTATTATGTTTTTATTATTTATCTTTTTTTCCATTGAAATCTTGTAGTTCGCATTGATTTCTAGGATTTTCATAAAAAAATATAGTTATCATTTGAACCCTCCCATATGACCATATTTGTATATGTTAGATATAAATGTGCTCAATGATAAAGCTCTATAACCACGTAAGTTTATAATTCATTTTCTCTTCTTGATATACGTTGGTCAACAATATACAAGTAATTATATGTTTTGTATGATAGTTATTTGGTAATAATAAGAAAGATGTTACTAAATGTTACCATATCAATTGGTAAATGAACTACTTAAAATATTACTAAATTGTTTGCTAACTCATTATAAAAATGATGCTTAATTATGCATGAAAATATAAAAATAAAATTGCTTAAATACTGTGAATATTGATATTGTTTTTTCTTAAATCTTTATTGTAAATATTAATAAATTTTCGGGAATAATACAGGGTTGTTTTTTCAGACAGTTCTTCACATCGGTTGCGAAAGTTGATTACCTTACTCTTAGACATGGGTTCATCAATGTAAGTACCCTAGAAACTACCTTCCACACTTATCAATCTATACGTAAAAACCAATTAAATCATATTCAAAATTAGAAACATTCAAAATGGTATAAGATTAACCCCCCGAGATATTTATATGATCTGTTTTCAAACACCTTGCATAAAGTAACCGGCACAGTTAGGATACGTAAGGCATTTGGGTTTTTGTGGGCTTAGTTTCAGTTAACAAATGGGTTGTTTGACAATAAACAAACAAACAAACATACCCAGTAAATCTCACTCAAGAGCAGGGTCTGGGAGGGGTAGATGGTGGCGAGTCTTTCCTCTATCTTGGGAGATAGAGAAACCGCTTCCGAAGAGACCCCCGACTCAATACCGAGATCAATTACCGTAGCAAACATAATAGGCGGCATACAACAGACGGATAAATGACACATAAGTGCTCAGAAGGTGTGTACAACAAAAAAGCAGCAAGAAACGCGAAAAAAGGCCGATTGAAGAAAACAGGTCTCGTAACAAGTCTACCTCTACCCTTCCTACCCACAGATCCCGCTAAAAGTCCTTAATTTTAATTCTACGTCTCCACTCACTCCTATCCTCGATCATGTGCTCAGAGAGGTGCAAGTCTACCATATCTCGCCTAATTAACTCGTCCCAAGTCAACCTAGGTCTACCTCTACTTCTCCTACCCTCTACGTTGATGTTCTCTACTACCCTAACATGTGCTACCATCGGCCTCCGCTTTACGTGCCCAAACCATCTTAGTCTTCCCTCTCGTATTTTATCTTTGATACAAGCCACCTCTAGCCTCTGTCGAAACACGTCATTTCTTATTCTATCCAATCTTATGTGGACACACATCCACCTCAGCATTCGCATTTTCACGACCTCTATTTGTCTGTGGTGCGATTTCTTTATGGCCCAACAGTCTGTGCTGTATAACATCGCTGGACGTACTGCCACTTTGTATAGTTTTTCCTTTAGTTTTGTTGGGAACCTCCTATCACACAGGATCCCTGATGCTGCTCTCCATTTGCACCATCCTGAATGCACACGGTGAGTTACATCGCTGTGTATCTCTCCGTCCTCCTGTACGTAGGAGTCCAGGTATTTGAACCAAGACGTCCGTGGTACCGTCGTACCCTGGATACTGATTTGAGTTTCCCCTTCATCTTCACCACTAAAGTTACAATGCATGTATTCTGTCTTCGAGCGACTTATCCTTAAGCCTCTGTTCTCTAATGCTGCTCTCCACTGTTCTAGCCTCTCGTTAAGCAACGTTTTAGATTCTGATATTAAGACAATGTCATCCGCAAACAACATGCACCACGGGATTAGCTCTTGTATAGACTTAGTTATCTCATTTAACAATATTGTGAATAGGATGGACTCAATGCCGATCCTTGGTGTAGTCCCACTTCCACCGGGAAAAGTCCGTGTCTCCGACTGGTACTCGCACACACGTTTTTGCCCCTTCATACATATCCATTATTATTTTGATATACCTCTCTAGTACCCTTCTAAGTCTTAGACTTTCCCAAATAAGTTGACGCGACACACTGTCATATGCTTTTTCTAGGTCAATGAAAACTATATGTAGGTCCCTTTTCTTTTCTCTATATTTCTCCATTATCCTCCTTATGACGTGTATGGCTTCTGTTGTAGAGTGTCCTGGCATAAATCCAAATTGGTTTACCGCAATCTGAGTTTCTCGTCTAATTCTCGTGTTAATAACTCTTTCCCATAGTTTCATCGTGTGACTCAATAGCTTTATTCCCCTATAATTTGCGCAACATTGTACATCTCCTTTTTTCTTATATATGGGAACTATGTCGCTGCTTCTCCATTGCTCAGGAATCCTCCCGGTTTTGAAGATAGTATTGAATAAATCTGTTAGCCATTTCAGGCCATCGTCTCCCAGGCACTTCCACGCTTCAATCGGTATGTTGTCTGGCCCCACCGCCTTAGCCCTTCCCATTTTCTTCAGCGCTCTCGTAACTTCGTCGACAGTGATGCTTCTACAATAACACTTGTTTTGTAGGTTCGGTTGGGTTGTTTTATCGATGGTAGATTGTTGGTTAGGGTTTGTTATGTTGAAAAGGTTATCGAAGTAAGTTTTCCATCTCGCCTTGATGTCGTTCTCCTTGACCAAGACCTTTCCATCCGCAGCCTTTATAAACTTCACCATGCTCAGGTCCTGTCTTCTACTTTCTCTTGCCCTAGCAATCTTAAACATGTCATATTCTCCTTCTTTCATCTCTAATCGCTTATACATTCTCTCGTACGCTGTGTTCTTTGCCTCTGACACAGACTTTTTCACCTCTCGCTTAGCCTCCTTGTATTTATGTTTTAACTCTGCTCGTTCTTCGTAATTATTACATTGTAGAAGGTCTCTAAAACTTTGTTGTTTAATTCTTATCTTCTCCTGTACATTTTCGTTCCACCACCAGGATTCCTTATAGCCTACTGTCCTATTTGTTGCAAGTCCAAGAGTTTCTTTAGCTGCTTGCATAACTGTAGTTGCCATATCTTCCCACATTTGGTTTGCGTCTTTCTGTGGCCCAGTTTGGATCATTGGTATGACCTTATCTGTAAAGGTAATAATCTTTTCATCTTTGAGCTGATCCCATCTGATCGTAGGTCTAATTCTCTTAATTGGTTGGACAATTGCTCTCTTCACGCGTAGATCAGCCACCAACATATGATGTTGAGTCACTACTGTCTCCCCCGGGATTGCCTTACAGTCCTTCCACGAGTTACGGTCTTCTCTCCTCATCAGCAGATAGTCTATCTACGTGTGTCTCCCGCCGCTGCTAAATATGATAAGATGCGATTCTCTTTTCTTAAAAAACGAATTTATGATACCTATGTCATGCGCTAAGGCAAAGTCAAGTAGCTCCCTTCCGCCGTCATTCCTCAGACCATACCCAAATCCTCCATGAATCGACGGGAATTGATCATTACCCTTACCGATATGCCCATTAAAATCACCTCCTATGCATATTTTTTCTTCTCTAGGTATGTTCCACATAACGTGATCTAAAGTCTCCCAGAACGTATTTCTTTCCGTTTCTCCTAGTCCAACTTGTGGTGCATACGCACTAACTATTGCCACTACCTCGTCCCCTATTACTATTCTTAACAGCATAAGTCTATCATCGTATCTTCTCACCTCCACTACATTATCCTGAAATTGTTTAGCAACTAGAAAACCTACTCCATTTTTTGTACCATCAGACCCTGAATACTACAGTTTAATCCGTTGCACTCTTTTACTCTCCCACCCCGTCATCTAGTCTCCTGAAGGCACGCTATCAGAACCCTACGTCTTTTCAGCACATCAATTAACTCTATTATTAATAATAATATTAAATTCTAATAGTATTACTCATATCATTTTTAAATTAAAAATTATATAATTTAATTAATCAAAAACTTATTTTTTATTAAAAAGACACTTTTTAAAAACAAAAGATTTATAAAAATACATAATACAACGTACTTTTTTTAAAAAATCATTTTTCTTAAAACAAAATATTTAAAAACCATAACTTTTTTATAAAACAAACGTTTAAGAAAAACACATTATTGTTTATTCACTTAAAGTAGCTAGTTATACGTAATTATAATAATATTTTATCTTTAAACAATGTTTTATAATTCCTAAATTTTTATCACTAATTATTTAATATTTTATTTATTCAACTCGTATAATATACAGGATAATAACTTAGTTTTTATATATTAAAATTTAGCTTTTAGTTTAAACAAGTCAAATAAACAAGCCAATAAGCCAGCTAACGAGTCGACATTCATGGCTCTAGCTCAGCTCGTTTACAAACCGAGCCATACATACTCTCTACTTGTTTATAAATTAACCGATTTTTATTATTTTTTTTGAACGGCTGGTTAGTTGTTAGTATCACCAAGTTAGTAATATTCACTAATGTCAAGATTTGAACCTTGGACCTTTAAGAGAGGCAAGCCTCCCACCTTCCCTTTGACCACTAGACCAAAAGATCATTCGATTCCTATTTTTTTACCAAACTTTTTCTGAACAAGCTTAAACCGAGCTACAAGCTATTGAGTTTTAATTTATTAACCCTAGCTACTCCTTATCAACTCCTCCATCTTTTATATGAATCATCATTTCTCTTCTAGAATATTTGGAGAAGACCTTTGTAACAACCCGATCGTTTGGGTCATATGAACTTCGCATTTCATATATTGTCAAACGAGTAAGTAATGAGTAAATTGTCTATTTAAATTTTGAAGTTTTTAGATGAAATTTTTATGTTATAAGAGACCGTTTGAAT
>BJCO01797673.1:0-12422 GCA_018326465.1 Flaveria floridana | reverse complement strand
AAAATGTTAAAATGGTCAATAAAATTGATAAAGATAAAATAATCAAATGTGTTTAATTTTTTTTAATAAATTCAACTTGACCAATAAAATTTTATAAAAAACAGAAATGTTTTACACTTATTATTAATTAATATTACAAGTTGAGTTTATAAGTCAAATGTATTAAACACATTAGGTTATTATATCTTATATAATCACATGATCAAACTCACATTCAATTTTTTTTTAAATGTACACATTTTCTAATATCATTGCTTTAAACTTTTGCAGATGGCTGATCTGAAGTTTGAGCCTAAGCACAATGTTGCTGCTTTGCTTAACGAAGAAGTTCAAGATGCCATATCTTATAAAGAAATGATTAGATTTCTTCTAAGAACCAAATATGTGTATGCCATGTGTCATCAGACAGTGACTTATGATAGACTTATAAGAAAGTTCTGGAGCACAACAAAAGTTGAAGTTAATGATGTAGGAAGAAAAGTTGTAAGAGGTTTTGTGACTAGGGATCATATGATGAAGTTTCTGAAGAATCCATAAGAGTTGCATTAAGACTGGGTCACAATGATCCAGAAGATCTTTCTGAGTTGACATTTAATGAATGTAGAGAGACATTCATGGAAATAGGTCATCCTGATCATTTCGCAAAGAAACAATTCTTCTGAGCTCGTGTATACAATCATTAGAAGCTTCTCTGTTATATTTTCCAACATTGCATGTCCAAGAGGAGTGCTGGGTGGAATTCATTCCCAGTGGACATAGCATCTCCAATTGTAGCCATTGCAACCAATAGAAGATTTAATATGGTATGATGGATCTTGAATGGATTCATATTTAATTTGGAGAAAGGCATAAGAAACAAATATCTGATGTACCCCAGATTTCTTCAAATGATCATCAATGAAGAATATCCTGATATTCATGTTTATGGAGTAGGAGGAGATAGACTTGACTTGGAACACATGTCTGAAATTTCATACAAGAGACTAGCAATTCTGACTGGTGCTCAAAATGTTCCAATGTTTGATTATATAAGGAATGTGGCTAATGATCAGGTGGATATAATAGTGGATCATTTTCATTTATTGGAAGGAGAACCAATAGATCCAGCTGATTTAATAGATGAATTTCCTCTAATCCCTCCTCAAGATGATGATGATCAAAATGATGATGATGAGAATGAAGAAGATCATGATGATGATGATAGCTCATCTAGTTCTGATGATAATGATGATGGTGGTGGAGCTGAAACACACCAATCGTTGAGCAGTGATGGAACCATGTCTGAGCATGCTAATAAAGCTCAACATGAAGATGAAGTAAAAATTAGTGGTGATGTACAAGATGAAATTATTCATGAAGTAACTGAAGATATTGATGATGTGATTCATGATGAATCTATTCATGAATTTGAAAATGAAGATGCTGAAATTCATGAGGTGGAACATGAGCCTGATGTGCAAAATCAAACTTTTGAGTATGATTTTATGGATGCTTTTCTGATTAATCAAGAAGTGCCAGTTACTACAGCACACAATGTGTCTGTACAAACTGAGGAAATATTGGATGTAGATGAGATTGAAAAGCTAAAAGATGATAATGTTGCTCAAGAGAAAGTAATAAATGATTTGAAAGAGGAAAATGAAAAGCTGAAAAAGATAAATATCTCTCTTGAAAAAGAGATGAAAGAGCTAAAAGAAGCAAATGAAAAATTAAAGGAAGATAGTAAGAACAAAGAAGAAAAGATTGTGGTTTAGGCAAAAGACAAAGAAGATGTGATCAAAAACTTTGAAGTAATGATAAAGGATTATGACGTGCTTGAAGAGAAACATAAGAAATTGCATGAAGAAACTGAGAAGTTAAAAGAAGAGTTAAGTAAAGCAAAAGAATCTCAAAAGCCAATCTCTCCTGAAGTTGAAATTGTGGCTGAAATTGTACCTATTGAGATTGAGGAAAATGTTGTAATGAATAAAGGAAAAAGGAAGATTGATGAAGTTGACTATTCAGTTTTACCTGAATCTTCTTCAAAAGTTCGAAGAACTGAACAGATAGTTGAAGAAGAGAGTCAAGAATCCCAAGAGCCATTCATTCAAGATAAAATTGGTGCTTTGGAGGATTTAGAAGAAGAATATGATGATGAGTGGTACAATGAAGTGCTTGATGATGAAGATATTGAAGAAGAATTTGATACTCATACTTCATTTGAGCTAGTGTAAGAACATGATGATATTCCACAAGATTTTGAAGAAAGATACAATTTTCTTATGAAGATGAAGTACAACAGAGTATTTTTGGATGGGCTTACAGTTTCTCAAATCAATGATGAGTATGAGAAATGTATAGCTACTGAATCTGTTGCTCCTGTTGATCCTAATGAGATAGTCATGGAACATGGTGAATGGAACAGAGCTTAAGAGAGTATAAATGTTGAAGAAGTTCCTAGTTCAGAGCTGCACCATCCTAACCCTGATGAAATGAGCATTCCTGCTTTAAGGTCATGGTTGCAAGCTAGAAACTATCCTTGGAAAAGATTGAAAAGGCTTCAATCTGTTTCTTTGAGAAATCTTGTTAAAAGTTTTCAACAAACTGAGAAACAATCAAACAAAATGATCATTCTAGATACTGATAATCCTTAGTATTTAGATATCACCAAAAGAACAAGAATGTTGAAGCCTCAGGAAATAAGGAAAATGGCACAGAAGACAAGTGCACATGAAAAAAGACAGAAGCTTATCAAGATGTTTCCATAATCTGAACAAAAAGTGTACAAAGCTTCTTCTGAACAAAAGCATATCTTTGATAATACAAGATCTACTGGAGATTTGGTTAGGAACGTATTGCAGAAAGGACAATCAGTAGCAGAGTTGTTAAATGCTATGATTGCACCTGACTTCACTAATCAAGTTAAAATAATCGCATGGAAATATGATGATGTTTTTGATGCTTTCTTGATCAAACGAGTAAATGCTATTTGTGACGTTTATCACTTTTACTCGAGCATTATTAAACTTCCAGTTCAAGACCTGAAAGAACTGAACAAACTTTCTTTGATTAACCCTTCGGGAGCTAAAAGAGGAGAAATATTTGTAGAACTTCTAAGCCGAGGGCTAGCTAGAACAAGTAATTTCCTACAAACTCGTTGTGATCAAGAAGACAAGGAATACTTTTCTATATTAAAGAAGAATAAGAAGATTAGAGGGTTACAATCGGAAGAAGAGCACTTTATGTTTGAATTCTGTGATAAGTACTTTGAAAAAGTGACTACTCCTGGACTAAAGGTGATTGATGGAAATCAAAAGACCAAACCTATTCTTAGATGGTTCTATAACACAGAAACTTTTGAGCTGAAATTGGTCCGAAATATTGAACATTGGGATGAGGAGATGATATCTTTGTTTGGTGCGTTTGAGCTGAAACTACTCCATCCAAGCTATATCTCATTTTTGTCTGTTCAAAAATTTGAGAAAGTTTCACCTGAGATTGCAGAGCAAGACAAGAAATATTTTCTCTCTATTATCAATGTGATGAATGTAGATATGGAGAGAATATCTTTGAGAAAAGCTCTGGCGTATGCTAACATCGTGAAAAGAGACATCAATGATATTGAATTCATGAGAATTTCAAGAAAAGGAGTGTTAGAGGTATATTGCAAAGAAAGCAAAAATCCTATTGAGCTGTATGCAAATATTGACATTGCATGCTTGTCAAAGGATACATTAGAAAGGATGAAGTTGATGGAGATAAAAACAAATGAATCAAAACCAGAACAAGCCGTGCTTGCTGGAAAATTCAAGTCATCGATTGAGAATGCATTGAAAGAGATAGAGATGTATAAGAAGAAACCTATGTTCAAAGTAAAAGAAGAACCCGAAGATTTCTTTGAAGTGTAATGATGAAAGAGACAAGAAGATAGAAGATGAATGAGAGAAGACAAAAGATGAAGAGAAGAATGTAGATTGCAGAAAAAGAAGACAAAGCTTTGAAGCTAGAAGATTTTTGAAGACTGAAGACAAATGTAAATCTTAGGGGGAGTATTGTTAGTCCTCTAGAAAGATTAACATTAGTCTTAGTGTGTCATTTACAATTTTGCCTTATTATAGGGACTAGAATTGTAAATAGATAGTCTTTAGTTTGTTGATAGTATAAATAGCTTAGACTAGAGTAGAATTTAGTAGTCGTAACAATTTTGTATGAACTGCTTTTCTTACTCTTGTAACTGTCTTTGCTATATCAATGAACTATGAATTTTATTGATATTTTCTTGATTTGATTACAATTGTTTGTGTTTCATTGAATTGTTTACATAATTTGTTACAGATTGATGCATTTGATCCTATCACCTAATCAAGAACTCATCTTCTATATGGTGTGAGGAGCTGGCCTGTGACTTTATTTGCCTTTCTTTTCTTTTCATGTTCTCCTCATCTTCCCTTTTAGCTTCTTTGAGTATATCATCTTTGAACATTGACAACAGCTTACCAACCATACCTGAGAAATCTCTTCCCCACTGTGTGTGGTTTTAATAACCCGAATAATGCATACAGGGTCAATGATTGAGATTAAAGAGGCCCTTGTCGCATACCCTAGGTGACTGGGTCAGATTCGTGCATAATGTTCGGGGTCTATTTGTAGACCTCAGGCCCAGCATCAGCTTCGCGCACAATGTCTGGGGTATTACATATTGGTCCAGATGAAAGGGAGAGATGACATGCCTTAGGTGACTGGGTCAGGTTCGTGCACAATGTTTGGGGTCTATTTGTAGACCTCATACCAAGCATCAGCATCCTGCACAATGTTTGGGGTATTGTACATCGATCCATATGAAAGTAAAGAAGACGTAGTACGAAAAGAAAGTATGAAAGTAGAGATGATGAAAGTACGAAAAGAAAGTAAGGGAAAGAAAGAGAAAGAAAGTAAAAGATAGTGAAAAGTACGAAATGAAAGCATGAATATGAAAGTGAATGTTAATGAAAAGAATGCAATGATGAAAGTACGAAAGAACGAAATGAACAATGAATATAGAATGAATGTACGTATGATGTGTGCTAGCTTATGAAAGTAATTTACAATATTTGAGAAGTATATTTCATATATAAGATACATAAGGTATTTTAATACCTATAAAACTAGAACTCACTCAGCAACGCTGACTTTTATGCATTTTTCAGTTGGCAGGTAATGTCGCTGAGGATGGCACACAGGAAGGCTACTCGGTAGGGCAAGACTGGAATCCCTTCACACATAATAATATTGCTGATTTTTAATGCAAATGAATGATGCTTTTGTAATTTAACAATGTTGTATTGCTTAACAACAGTATTTATCAATGAAATGAATGGTTTTTGTTAACATACTTCCACTGCTTTTTTTATGAATTATGTATTATACATGTAGTGATGCGATGATTGTCAAACTATAAGCGTCCCGGGAACGGGGCCTTATAGGTTGATATCAGAGCTAAAGTTTAAGTGAATTAGGTAAAATATTTTCAAAAAGCTAATCTTAAACTAAGAATAATACTAAAGGAAAGGGATGTCAACCTGAGTTGCTAGGTGCCATCAGGTAATTCTTTTCTTGAAGTTAACCAGTATTATGTGTGTGTGCAATTTGATTATGTTTTCTTAGTAGATTTAGATAATGATATAGTCAGGATAGGAAATGCTTGGGGTGTGAAGAGTAAAGTAAGTGGCTAATCACAACTGGACACTTTAATTAGTGACTTACTATACTTAACATAAACTGAGCTATTACCGTTAATGACCGTGTTAGTGTTTGAATCTTATAGTGATTAGAGAATGGCTGAAGGTAGATCATCTAAGGCCTCTAGGGGTGGAGTACATGGTGGACGTGGTGCTGAACCGCGTGTTACTAGGAATAAGGACAAGAATACTGAGAAGGCCCATGAAGAGCCCAAGGTGCATCACTAGAAAGGTGGTGATGAAAGTACGAACTAAATGCCTCGGTGAAAGAGGCAGTGATAAAGGAAGTGCACTAAGCGTCTATGGTGACTAATGGCTCGGTCCGAGAATGAGATTCTCTGTTGATGTTAAGTTAACAAGGATAGAATATTGTGTTGAGACAGTGATTAACTAGCGGAAACGCTGAATCAAAGAACATTTAATGCTGTTAATATACTTATAATTGCTTATGTATTTAATGTAGAACAAACAAGTTACAACGGGTTCTAGGGTTTTCAAGAACAGTGAAAAGACAACCTCAGAACCTTGTAATTTGAGTACTAAGTATCTTTTTGAGTGAAAAACTTACATATGATGGATATTCTATTCTTTTTATAGGCTCACCTAAAGCCTATACAAAATGACTAAACTACCCTGACATCTATACAGAATGCTAGTCTAAGTACAAAAGGTCTTCAGCCACATTAGTTGTTGAACATCTGCATTAACTAATGGAGATGCCTTGGCTTCATCAGCATTTCTTTATTCTTCATTAGCATTAAGTGTTTGGTCATCAACATTACCTAATGCGGATGAGCAAAGACTTACCAGCATTTCTCTTTGTACATCCGCATTGATAAATACGGATGAACAAATACTTAATAGCATTTGTTCTAAGCATCCGTATTAACCAATGCGGATGAACAAATACTTGTCGTATTTGTTCTTAGCTATCCGCATTTGTTTATGCAGAAGAACAAACACTTGCCAGTATTTGTTTCTTGGTCATCCGCATAGACAAATGTGGAGAGCTAACACTTAGTCTTCTTTTCTTCACCTACATGTCTTCTTGGACTTGTGGTAATCAACCAATAGAACAACTATCACCCATCACTTGAATTGGCATGCATGATCCTTTCAGGGTCCAACAATACACCCCCTAAGGATTATATAGCCTATGTACTTTAAAGTTTTGATGGTAGATGAGGTTGTGAAGATTCTGTTGGGTCTTTAGTAGGTGCTTGGACTGTTGATAATGGACTTGTGCCTGGGCCAGGAAAAGATGGATTTAGGATGGACTTGATCATGTTGGAGAAGTCTCAGGGCTCATTCATCCAGTCTCTACTCAGTACGTGAATAGTCGATTGGTTAATGGTGTGAATTGTTTCAATGGGCATCTTCTTCAGTGATATGGGTTCACATACACCAACAGTGGATAGCCCATCTCTGTGAATCAGAAGTGTCCTATCAGCATCAACCACAAGTTTCACTATACTTCCCAGATTGAGGGGTGTCTTCGTCTTCTTCCTCTGTTCTCTCTTATGCCTGATTTGGTCATAAGCCAAATTCAAGATTTTGATACACTTCAGGAAGAAATACATATCTGCTTCTCCAAGCTTGTTGGATATTTCCCTGAAGTGCCTTGAAACGATGTAGTGGATGTAAGATCATCAAGCTGTCTTACTTCATATCCACTAAACAAACGGATTTCTGCACCTTCTTTACCTCCCCACTTCCGTTCAATCACCAAGTCATATGTCTTTTCATAACAATAGACATTAGATATTGGGATAGAAGTTTAGGTGCCAGCTGCCATCTTTCTTTTTAGTGATTCAGTTACCTTTACATTCAACTCAGGAAACACCAACTCTTCTGTCCTTTTTGTTCTCGTTTTCTTCTCCAGGGTATTTTGGAAAGATTTATCTTTCCTCAAACAAACGGCTTTTAATGAGTCGAAGTTCTTTGTTCTTTTGAAAATCCGTAGAATTTCTTTAAACTCATATCCCATGTACAATGCTTGATGATTGATCAATTCAAGCTCAGCGTGTTCTTTCACATCATGAATCTGCAGGGAGTTCACAAGAGAAGAGTACTCCATGAAAAATTGTACTAACCCTGAGATCCTTTTGATCATAAACATGTTCAAGTCACTATCGTATTTCCATACAATGATCTTTACATCTGTTTTACCCTCTGGAGCCGACAAACCCTGAATCATCTCTGAAGTGGTTAACCCTTCTTGAAGCTTCAATTGAGAGGGTTCAGTAAAACATTCAGGATTTCTGTTAAGAATGGGTGCCAAGACATTATGGTCTTGATGGGTGAGCTGGATGTCTTGAGCTGTGAGTCTTGTTCTTACTCTTCTTCCTACAACCTCCTCTTCCAACTTCTTCAATCTGTCTTTCTTTTCATTGATCATCTGGAGGATTGCAGCTCTAAGAGAATTAGTCTTCATGTTACCTAGTTTTCCCTTTTTATATCCTTGCTTGGAAAGATAATCCTTCATTTCCCTGTCAAACATGGTGTAGGGATCAGGATAAGGAGCTTCAGAGGTTTCAGCCAGTTTTTTGGTTGGGGTGGTGAATGTGATTGGGGATTCGACTGATCTTCTCTCATACTCAGTCACATGTGTTGGGTCAAGAAGTTGGATCATCTTTCTCACTTCTTCAACCATGGACCCATAGGTCATCCTAAGCAACTCATCAGCATCATAACCGTTATTGATCAGAAACATTGCATTGATCATCAAGTCATCAGTTTGAGCCTTTTCAATCATCTCTTCAATGGAGGTTTCAACCTTCACATGACTATCTTTAACCACAGCTTCATCAACCTAGTATCCACCTTCAATCTCTCCTTCTTCCAAACTAATAGTGTCAATTGTTTCTTTTAACTATGCCACGGTATTCTCATGCTCCTCAAGAAGTTTAGCTATTGCAGCCAAACTTCTTGGATCATCTTTCTATTTCTTCTTTACAGGCTCTTCTTCCTTTATGGGCCTTTTTCCCTGGCCTTAGTGTCACACCCCAGGCCCAGAGAGGCGGGACGTAACGATTAGTAAACAATAACCAAAATGCAGTGGAAACTAAATGGTTTATTACAATACGTATTGCAACATTTACATTAGGATATTGGCTTTGTTTTCAATTCACAAGGTGCCTCAATCTACAATCTATAGGTGCCGTGATCAATCTCTCGGTAAATATTTCTTGAAGCTTCGGTAACTAAGGCTTCTAGGCTCAACCTTTGTCTTTAACCTCTACCCTCATATTTTGCTTTGGATTTGGGTAACTTCAATATCTCAACTATTCTCCCTAGCTGTACCTGAAGACATGCTCAAAAAGATTTTGTGTCAACATAGAGTTGGTGAGTTCAAGTGCTTAAAGTTTAAAACCGAATGTACTTAACAAAATCCCATTTGATAAAAAGAAAGAATCATAGTTAAGAGCTTATGAAAAATCTCATTTGATTTTAAAAGAATCGTGGGGGTATCATAATCAACCCTGCACTCAATCCTGGTTAGCCTCTTCGAAAGTTGTGTTTAACCGGTTAACCCCCAAAAGGGGAGAACTGAGCCCCAAACCAGTGAACCATACCTGCCCGGATGGTTCACCACAGTTTCATAGCAAAACCTGTCACATGCCACAAACGACCCCTCAGGATCTCAGTGGGGTACCTCCCTGTGGCGGGAGACATTGTGTGTGGGGGTTTCCCCAAATAGATCTATCCACGTAAAACAAGCGATTCACGAAAGAATTAATGATCATGATATAAGTATCAGCAGGTATCCATAAATCCCACATACAAGCATCAATTAAAGCACAATTATAGTTCATAAAACAACAGAGCATGTTTCATCCCAAAACAGTAGTAAAAAGGGATCACTAGAACTCACCTTGTAATGCCCGAAACTTTTGATTAGACGAAGAAAATAATAGTAAGAAAAGAAAAAGAAAGTATCTTGGAAGGAAATGAAAAGGAACAAAATTAGAGGGGGATTTTGTGTAAAAAGGTACAAAGAAAAGATAAATATCTGATATACATAGGGATGGCTGCCCACACTTTTCTCACAACCCCAAAATCATCGAACGTTTTAGAGAGAGAAAGAGCAAACTATGAGATTTTGAAGGAAGAACAAGAAGAAGAAGAAGACTGATTCGAGGTACAAGACCTCACGGCAACCGGTTTTGAAGAAGCCATACTCAGCAACACAAGATGAGTTCTAAGACCCCTCTTTTATACGCTTTTAAACGATTTTGGGGGCTGGAACACATAGTGAAACTGTTTTTGAGCTTTGAGTGCTTAATCAGTGTATGTATGTACGAGTATATATGTATATGGTCCGTTCGGGCTGCTATGCCTACTGTGTGTAAGATTCCTAGGACAGTTATATGAATTTCAACATGTAGTTCGTGTGCGTACTGCTGATGTATGTTTTAGAAGTCAATCCTATGATATGCATGATGTTCGGCTTGTTCTAAATAGACATGATGATAATTCTGTGCTAAGAGTGTGTTAAGATGATGAATGGGTTATGGAAATGGCACAGGTTAAGTTGCAGGTCACCTTACTCAACCGCATTGACTAATACGGATAGGGCAGTAAATGCGGCTAAGGCATTGGTCCATCGCATTAACCTAATGCGGACAAATTAGTAAAAGTGGTTAAGGCATCTCAGCCGCATTAAACTAATGCGGATGACTAGGGAAGTGCGGCTATGGCATTGGTCAACCGCATTGACTGATACAAATGAGTCAGGAAATACGGCTAAGGCATTTCTCAGCCGAATTAACCAATGCGGGTAGATATGAAATGCGGTTAAGGCATTTCTCAGCCACATTGACAAATGCAGGTAGATATGAAATGCGGCTAAGTCATTCCTCAGCCGCATTGACTAATGCGGGCAGTCAGGGAGATGCGATCATTGGTTCACCCGTATGGGTTAATGTGGATGGTCAAGGTAATGCAGATGAACCAAAATGGGAAATGCGGATAAAAGCTTAGAAAAAGGTCTGACTAATTTGGGGAAAACGAGTAACATAGGCATGATGATGATGTGTTGTTGCATGGTTGTACCTGTTGTATGCCATGTATGTATGATGCCTTGCATGATGATGAATGAACGATACATGTATGTTCCTTATGATATTGTATGTTTATCTTTCCGAATCTTTATGAATTATGATAATAAATGAATAAAGTATTATGTAACGTAAAGTGAAAGATAATGAAAGAGGAACATGATGATGAATGCATGTATTAATGAATGAATGAAAAAGAAATATGATGACGAATACATGCATTAATGAACGAATGAAATATGTCTTGCAAGCATTGGATAAGGAAAACGGGTCCTTCTTTGTGATTGACCATACGCATGGTACCTCTACCGCTTACCTCTAGTACTGTGGCATAAGCTTGTTGTTCATTTGTTGACTTCGGCCCAGTAGCTAAGACTGATTGGGGTGTAGCCTATGGTATTGGTACAAAAGATATCCAATGTCCATGTAAAGACGTAACGAACAAATGAAAAAACGAACGAAAGAGATAATAAAGATATTATCTATGTGTACGTATGATGTATGATCACGTGAAAGAAAAGAATGGTTTTAATGATAACAAAGTATGTTTATTATAAAAAACTAGAACTCACTTAGCAACGTTGACTTTTTATGTGTTTCCAATTGGCAGGTAGTGTTGCTGGGGATGGCACGAGGCGACTACTCAGCTCTTTTGGGATGACATTCTTTTTCCCATAATGCATGCAACACATTATGTTACATGCAAGTGCCAAGTGTTCCTTGAGGATCCTGATAAAAGGGATTACTTATGGAATCTTCCTTGAAGATCCCGATAAACGGGATTTCTTAAGGAATCTTCTTTAAATTTAGTTTTTAATATTTCTGTACTAGAGGTCACTGTTTATGACCATTTTGTAATTTGTAACCATGTAATCCTTTGTAACAGCTTTTATGATGAAATGAGATATCTCTTTTGAATGTATCCACTGCAATGTTTATTTAAAATGTTTGTAAATATAGATTTTATGTGCAATGAATGACCAACCGTAGGGTGCCCGGGAACGGGGCCTTACACACCTGGTATCCTTATATAATTTCAGAGCTTGATACAGAAAAGTGATGATTACCAACCAACCAATCCTAATTAGAACATATAAGATTCACATTTAGAATTAGCACGATGCTATTACATGCGTGTGGTTGAGCTCTTTAGTTAAATTAATGTTGGTGTTTAGTATCCTTATTGTATCTTAGCTTCTTGTGTAATTATTAATTATCATGAATTAACTCGTGTACATTAGGTTAATTAATGCATTTTATCAAGAATTGAGTCTTAGAATGACGAATGTAGAAATAATAAATTTATATCATGGATTCCAAATCTTTATACGTAACTTGCATTGACGATGTAAGTAATATATGTAATGTTTCAAATGATGTTTATAATGCTTACACTTACATCATAATATTAAATTGACTGATGCTAGAGTAATCCAAATATTGATAATAGTTCTTGATATATTGAATAAAAGAGGCGATACAAATAATATTTATTTCAATAGTAATGAGATGGTCAACTAATAATAATAATAAGATGATGAATTATTATAGTGTTTATAAATCTTTTTTTTTCTTGAATAAATACGTGTAAATGCCGATAATCCTAAATATTCATTATATATATATATATATATATATATATATATATGTGTATAATCGTATTTGT
>BJCO01797662.1:0-14134 GCA_018326465.1 Flaveria floridana | reverse complement strand
ACAAGACTTGATTTTTCTTTCCATAAACCAGTTCTATGTAAGGCCTGTTTGTGGTAAACAGACGACTGGCTTATGGTTTGAACTTTAGGTTCACTAATAATCCTTGATTTAACTTTAGGTGACACAGCTTTGCTTTTAGCTTGTCTGTGTTGACTTTGGTGTGTTGAAGGAGTATTAGATATGTTTTTAGAAAATTTTGGTTTTTCATCATCAAAAAGTTGTATTTTCCTTTTAGGTGTCTGATAGTAAGGACAATTTGGAGAGATGTGTCCTCTTTTTCCACAACTGTAGCAACATCTTCCTTCGACAGTGTGAGGAAATCGTTGACGAGGGGTTGAGTTAGGTCGGGGGCTGGGTTGTTTCTTTTCACTCTTAGATGTTTCTCCTTCTCTAACAAAATTAATTGTTTTTATAGTTGCAGCATCTTTTGCTTTCATTTTATTTAAAGTTTGATGACTTGCTGGTTTAGGGTTTGTTGACTTAGAGTGTTTAGGTTCTGAAATAGACGTTTTTGAACCTAACCCTAAGTTAACTTTCTCAATTTTATCAGTCAAGTCTTCAACAGTCATCTTATCTTTTGATACAAAAGTAGTATCTTCTGTTCAGTGACAGACTTCACGGTTTTCTGTTCAGTGACAGACTTTACGGTTTTACCCGTAGAATCTGGATCACTGACCAGAGGAGTAGACACCACATGATCCTTTACTGGGTTATTATTTATTGGTTTACATTTAGTGTTCAAAAGTATAGCATGTGGTGGCGGTACTACTTTATAACCCAGACCTTCCCCGCCATTTCGTTCCTTCACTAAGTTTTGAACTATCTGTGAAGAACTTGCCAAACTGTGCAGTTTTTGTTTTAAGGATTCAACTTATACTTGCAAAACGGCTTTCTCCTTTTTGGTTTCTTCTAAAGAATTTAAATAGAACTTAATATCATTAGATTGATTTAAAGCAACAACTTCGGTTTCCTTTAGTTGTTTCCCTAACAGTTCTATCTTTTCTTTGAAGCTGCACTCATGTTGTTTTAACACTCGGTTTGCTTCAGTGCAGAGTTGTAAATTGTTTACTAGACTATCGTTGTGTTCTAATAACCTAGCAAACTTCAAATCAATGCTTTCCCTAAATTTATCATATTCAGAACAAGCATGTTTATCAAATAATTCGTCTTTAGAATATACCTGTGTAGAACTAGATGAATCGGCTATCAGTACAGTGTCAGATTCTTCAGTGACTTGAGATTCTGAATTAGCAGCACTCAACTCTTCTTCAATCAAGTGATCAACAACATCCTTAGCTTCTTCGATATCTGAACTTGCATGATCAGCTAAGATGTCTCCCTCACTTGTAGATCCATCATCCAAGGCATCAACAAATACGACATTGGATTCACCCTCAGATACGAATCGGAAGGACCAGTCTTGACCTTCATCACCTTGTGCAACCAAAGCCTTAGAATCTTTACTTGACGATGCACCAACCTTCTCCTTGTCTTGATGGTTGAACGTGGAAAAAGGGTTTCCATTTCCAGTCTTCTTTGGCTTTGTACACTCACGTTTGAAATGCCTTTTCTTTCCACAATTGAAGCACATGACCTTGGTTTTGTCAAATCCAAATGTAGTGTCTTTTGCTGCAACCAAATTCTGCCCCGTCTTCTTTACAAACTTCTTGGCTCTTCTAACAGCACTAGCCAAGGCCCACATTATATCCATGCGTTCCAGCTTAGTTTCGTCAACCTGCTCGTAATCCTCGTCAGCAATTGTTGGAATATTTGAAGATGATACTTACCAAAACCTAAGTGCCAAATCTCATGATGATTACCAAAACCGACACGGTGAAAATATGCTAAAGATATGATCAAAACGAAGAAAATTGACCAAAGTCAAACTTGGTCAAACTTGGTCAACCATGGTCAAAGTCAACGGTCAACATCAGCGGTCGTCCCAATGACGTCAACACCCGACAGTCACGCATCAGCAACAGAGAATTTATCAGACTTAGAACTATATTTGTGTAATCATTTTGTGCTTAAATGTAATATTTTTCTTATTATTGTAAAGAGTATAAATGACTAAGTGTAGTCATTTATACTCAATAGATAAGAGAAGAACCCAAAATAGAGAGTATAGAGATGTAGAGAAAAAACATACACGTAAGGTGTAATCTCTAACTTAGAGTGAATTCAAGGTTGAGTGTGTGTCAGAAAGTGTTTTTGCACACTCCTTTGAATTCCTCTAAGATTGAGTGAATTCATGGTTGAGTGTGTGTGAGATAGTTTTCTTACAAACTCCCTTGTAATTCCTCATGCATCAAACATGATTGAATGAAATATTTCAGAATTTGTGTTCTTGATTGATTGTTCATCATTCATTCATCATCATACATGTTCATATCTTGCATATAAAGATCATCACGAAATCATCAACAGATCTGTGAGATTCCGCATCACAGATATGATAAACGGCAATAATATGTTTGCAATATTCGATCCGAATATCGATTTCAACAATTGGTATCAGAGCCTTGACTCCTTGTTCTTCAAAATTTTTCACAAAAATTTGAACCACAAGTTTGATCTGCAAATTGTTGTTGTTTTTGATGAAATCAAAGCTACCATTAGCTTAGATTTGTTATTTCGTGAAGATCTGCAAGTTTTCACATCCATTGAATTTCATTTGAGCCATTAATTTGAAGATTTAAGTAGACTTGTTCTTCAAGTCTTCAAATGCTAATGAACGTGAAATTTTGATTTTGTTGTTGTTTGATCAAATTTAAGCTTCTAATAGCTTTAGTTTGTGATAACTAACATATCTACAAAGTTTCATAACAATTGGATAACCACAACACTCGAATTTGAAGATTTTTGAAAATCTTGTGTTCTTGAGTGTTTTTGAGGAAAATTTCTCAAAATCACGAATCTGATGTTGTTTAGCTAAAAATGATAGTGGTTTTAGCTTAGAAACATCAAATCTAAGGTTTGTTTATCATTCATAACATCCAAAACATACATTTTGAACTTTGATTTTCAGATCTGGGTTTTTGGTTTTCTTGGTGTTCTTCATGTGTTCATCATCTAAATCCGAGTTTATGTGATGATTATATGAAATTGATTGTTGTTTTAACTTAGAATCACTTATCTACAACTATTATAAACTTTGATTTAACCTAATTCCATCAAAAATCCAAGAATCAAAAGTTGGTTTATTCAAGAACATGAAGTTTGTCTTTTTCAGAGTCAAACTGTTTTGAATCCCTAAAATCAGCCTAATCTATCATTTGATTCAGGTTTTGATTCATTTGTTCATCATACAATCATTCAAAATCATTCCAACAAACATTCATACATCAATTTGTGAATTCAAAAATCAAATTTCATTCATAATCAAACATTTACAAAGAATACAAGAATAAACAAATTACATTTGAATTTTGACTAAGTATTCTAATTTACAACTGATTTGTTAAGTTCTTAGGACTTTGAGCCAAGTTTGTCAACAAACAGTTCATTCTCTCATCTTTAACCATCTATCATCATTCATCTTCATCTTCAAATCCATCATCATAAACAAACCCCCAATTAAACCTAAACTCACTTAAATCCCAATCACAGCCATCATCAACAAACAATATCTTACATCATACAGCGGATGACATAAAGTCCACAGCAGACATCTTAAAACAGACAACAGAAGCTCAAGTCTAGTCCACAGCGTACAAGCAACTTGTTCCACAGCGGACAAAGAAACAGTCCACAGCGGATGAGTAACAAAATCATACAGCGGATACATAAGGTTCGAGACCACAGCGGACACATAGTTCGACTCACAGCGGACAAGTAACTTCTCCACAGCGGACTTTCAGCAACTTGTGTACAGCAGAAAACAATTAAAGTCCACAGTGGACTTGTTGTTTCGAACCCACAGCGGACGAATTACTTGAATCACAGCGCACGATTTGAGTACACACAGCGGACAGCTGATTTGATCCCAAAAAATCCAACCGCTGCTCCATTAAAATCAACTGTCGATCGACAACCACCATCAACCAACATCATCGATCGACACCAATCCTCATTCAACCATCCGACGACCTCATCCCTGTCAACCGAACATACAATCGACCGACACCACCACCGACTAGAACCACACAATCGACCGACACCACCACCAATTACCTCCAATCTCCGACCACCGCAACCATCACCCCTGTCGACCTTCAAATTCTTGTTCCCCCGAATCACCTGCGACCCTCGACCGCAACCTCACCTTCGATCATCTTCCAATCGACACCAACAATCATCTCCATCGAATCATCATCATCGACACCTTCGCTGTCGCTGTTGATTTCAACCACAACCCAAATCGTGAAATTCACAGCAACAGAACAGAGATTGAGAGGGAGAGATTGTGAGATCGAGAGGATTGATTTTGAGTTTGTGGCTGAGGAAGAAAGCACCATCGGGATTTTGATTTTGCTTTAAAGTCTCTTAACCGACAAGGAGTATTCAATTTTGACTTACCTTTTGTGTTGACCAGCAAATTTATATATAAATATTTTTTTAAGTACTTATATTTTTCTTAAAACACACAAATCTCAATTGACAAACTTTTAAAAAATTTGTTCTCGAAAAGTTTTTATTGAGTTCGGAAATTTATTAGTAAAATTTGTTCTTGGATTTTTCTGATTTTAGAAGATTTCCACTTTGAACATATAATTTTCTTTAATTTTCGGAAATTTTCAACATTGACAAACTTTTAAGTTGTTCTCGGAAACTTTTGTTTTCTTTTTGACAAACAGTTTAATTAATCAAGTCATAAAAATATTTAAAATTTTATTCGTTAAAATCCAAATTTTATTACTTTTAATTAAGCTTGATTAATATTAATTGAGCTTAAATAAATTATAATCCAACAAAGTTAACTCTTTAGTTAGGCCGATCTAATTAAATGTAGTTTTGATGTTCTTTGAATTCAATTAAAGTTTTAAAATTTGATTTTGACTTAAAATACTACACAAATTTTCAAATCATTTTTGTTATTAAACAAAATGGAAAATTTGACATCATTCACTAACACTCGTGTTTCCAGAAACCGAGCTACCTTTCTTGCTGCAGGTAGAAAGAGATTTCAAGAATTCAAACAAAGCAAACCAAGCTGCAAACAACCAAACAACAACAGCAAATCAAACAAAAACTGTAAACAACCAATCATCAGCAGCATATCAAACAATAACTTATTGTTTGATAACACAACCATACAGTTGTACATCAGTCACATTGAAAAAGAACTGATGCACTTACATTTATGTGATCTTGCAAACACAAACAACATATTGTCTAATGATTTGATAAAATGCAGGTCAGAACTGGAACAATCTCAAAGAAAAGATCAAGCTCAAATCAAGACATTGAATCAACAAAACATCAGTTTAACTCAAGAGATGAACCAGTTACAAGACAAAATGGTTCAACAACAAATCAAGCTTGAAGAGTTAACTGCTGAGCTTGCAAAAGCCACAGATAGCAACAACACAAACATTCCTCCATTGCCTGAAATTCTTGAAGACAGAAAGATCAATTTGTGTTTATCAGCATGCATTGATGAAGTTCAGGCTTACTGAAAACATTGCAACAATCTATCATACATGATAAATGAGGAAAGAGCTTCACATGCAGAGGAATTACAAACATCTGCAAAACAAATCAGTTCACTAGAGAAAGAAGTTGATAACTTGCTTAAAGAAAATCACAAGCTAAATGCTCAATCAACTGAACTCTTTATGAAGTTAACAATCATAGAAGCTGATTTTGAAACCAAAATATCAGAAGCAAGTTCAACTAAAACAATCATTAACTTGCAACATTACATTGAACGTCTAAAACAAGCAATCAATACAGAAAAGGTTATGAATGCAGAATTAAAGATACAACATAAAACCTTTAAAGATAAAATCGATTCTCTTCTCAAGGATGTTGACAAACTCTTTGGAGAAAGATTTAGTCTTCAAGCTCAAGTTACAAGACTCACAAAGTATTTAACAAAGACAAAATTAGATCATGCATCAACAGAAGTTGAATTTGAGAATCTAAAGCTGACTGCTAACAAGTTAGAAGAGCTACTTCATGCTCAAAGAGATCAGAATAAGAGAGTTGGATCTACATATCATGTTGTTCCTCCTCCTTACAATGATAACTACACAGAAATGCCAACTTCAATGACAAGTCCAGTCACAGAAGATTCAAAGATGCATGATCATCATCAAACAAACAAACCATCCACTATCACTCAAATCACTTCTCCTAAAACAACAACAAAGCTGTACCTCAAACCAGAATCACCACAGAATGAATCCTTTCATTCATGTGATGGTCAAGATGGAGGTCCTACAAGTGATGATAGTGACGATGAAACCAACCAACCAAACAAACAAACATTGACATGCATTGATCATGTCAATAAAGAAATCAAACCAAAACAAACACAACCATAGAAATCCAAAGCAGAAAAGCCTGACAACAAACAAAAGGCTATGGTTCTCAATGAGAAATTCAAATCAGCAGGATTTCTTGAATCAGAATTGCCTAAGGCTGAACTGAAGGCAAAGATCAAGATGGAGTTAAAGAACAAACAAATGCCTGAGGTACAAGATATCAATGAACAAGTCAAGAGGAAAAAGACCAGATCTAAAAGAAATAAGAAAAGTCAGACCAAGTCTTCTACACCTAATCCAAACCAACCATCAACCGTAATAGCTATTTTAGGAACTCCAAAACAACAACCAATTCTCTATGAGACATGTAATTCATATTCACACAACACTTCTGAGTGTAAAAACACTGAGAGTGATACATATATATGTCCTCACAAGAGAAAGCAATAAAAACAAACAAAACAAAAGGTTGTGAAGTTCCAAGCAAATCCAACTTCATTATTCAAGCCTAAGGGAAGAAGATCCAGACCTACTCCTTACTGCTTTAATTGTGACATGGAGAATCATACCATTTCAGAGTGTTTATACAACAACTCTCCAACATCACAATACAGAAGAGGTCAAAGATCTTATCATACATCACAATCGTACTCATCGAGATCGGAGCATGCGTACTACAACAGACATCATAGCTACTCTTCACCTCGATCATATCGGTATAGGTATGATTTTACACATTATGATATTCATGATTATTGGGCACCAAGACATCATCCTAGATCATACACACAACGTAAGTATGAAACATATAGGAATTATGATTGGTATAATGGATATCATAGAAGATCACATCCATCAAATTATTATAATCATGATTATAATTCTTATGATGAATATGATCACATGCCCAGAAGAAACAAACATAATCAAGGACAAATATCCTTTGCTACACCTCCACAAAACTTTCAAAAGAAAAATAGATTTTCTCAACCAACCAAAAGATTTTCTGTTAGGACCGTGTACGGACGGAGTATTAACTGATTCAACATGAAACCAGATCAAATAGTGCGGAATCCTATTTGATTGGCAATCCAATCAGGGAGAACGTTTATCCGATCAAAACAAACGATGAGAATACGTTAAGAATTGATTAGATTCGATCAGAATCGTTCTATGAAGTTGGAAGGAACTCTCTGGAAGAACAGGAATGGCTAGGGTTGATAAATATTGAAGTGTTACGTTTTTCCACGAATTAAGTGGTATTTATAGGTTACAGCTTTCATTCGTATGACTGAGCCGTGCGTATGGCTCAGTCGTGCGACTGAGTCGTACGATTGATCCATTCGTACGACTGAGTCAGTCTTATGACTCAATCGTGCGATTGACTCAATCACCTGGTTCAGTCGTGCGATTGGCCCATTCGCATGGTCCAGTCGTCCGACTGAATCATGATACTTAGTTAAGCATATTCCTGAACGTTTAATGATACAGAACTATGTCTAACAACTGTAAACCTATATAACATGTTCATATAAGTGTGTAACAATAAATCATATTAATAGATATAATATTCAATAAACAATGAACATTCACAGAAGAGTTTTTCATTACATATATTCAAACATTAAATAAATGTTACAAGATGAAAGTCTATGACATTTAAGCTCACTAGAACTAGAACTAGGGACATGTGTACCAACAAACTCCCCCTTGGACCTAGTTCTATCTAATCTTTGACTTCCCTTTTAAACTCTTCAAACCTCTTAGCCCGTTCTTCTTTAGAAACACCAGCATGAATATTAAGTGCGAAGCATAAATGTATGACATGTTGGAATTACAGTGCTTGCATTATATCCCGTGTATCAAAAAATAATGGCCACTTGTACAAGATGTAGATATCTGAAGCAGACAAGTTGGTCAGCCACATAGGGTCAAATACCCTTATCGTCTCTACCTTCCCTTCCCTATCCAAAACTATGATGGCCTCTCCAGTGCGCCAGTCATAATACCACCATTTGAAATGGGGTGCAAAATCTTGTGGCATCTCCCTCAATGGAATACGTGACATTATGCGTGGAGGGTGCCATTTTAGAACAATCTTCGGTCTTCCAGTGATAGGGTTCACCTCAGATCTTCTGATGTACATAGTAGCCTGCTGAGGGTTGAAGTTCACCCATCTGGTAAGATACTCATGTTTTAACGCAGCCTCAAACCAGCCTGACATTTTCTTCATGTCAGCATACAGCAGCTTCAGTCTTGCTAGCTGGTTGAGCTCAAAACCAGGGAGAGTCTTTAGATCATGTGGGAATCTAAAGTACTCGATTCCCCTCTCCCTCTTGACTGCGTAAACGTTGAGATCCTCAAAATGAGCCCACGATATAATCTTCCCTGACACTTTCTGATGCTTCTTGACTTTGTAGATCTTGGTGTAGGTACTTTGCTTAGCTGTAGCGCGCTGGGCTCTGATCTCTGAGAAGCAAGCCGCCCATTCAGCCTTTGTGATATCTACATCGGCGTCCGAGGCTGGGGCTTGGCTTGTGGATGCTTCTGCTTCCTTTTCCTTCTGGCTCAGCTTCTCCAAAGTATCGCTGCCAAGAGTATTACCCAGATCGTGAATCACATTTCCCTCTCGGTCAGTATACTCAGGATAATGCTGAGCTGTGACATCTTCTATCTCAATCTCGTCTATATCGTTTAGCTCCTCGTCACTTTCCACATCGAAGGTAGGAGCATCCTTCACTATCTCGTCAGGATCCTACTGGAACATTTCAGCAAGTTGCTCATTAGTGAGGTCGTGAATTATTTCTCCTTCTTCAGGAGTATAACTCACGAACCTCCTGACGATCCCTTGCAGATTAAGTATCATAGTCAGTTGAGACTTGATCTGCTGTAAGGGAGCAACATCGTACTCATCTTGCTGAAATGTTGGATCTGCTTGATTTAAATATGCAACACAACAATAGTTAGTATGTAATCAAGATAATCAAACACTGAATAATAAATATATACATTATTTTCATAACATTTAATGATGATTTCAAGTACAAAATTGGAACAAAATAAAACATCTAATCTTTACTTTTGTCTTGAATCTCTCTACATCTTCAGCTGAGGGTGAGGTAGGCGGGGCAGACGATGATGCTCCCTGGTCTTGTTTCCTCTTTGTCCTTTGCTCTTGACCAGGAGAAGAGGCAGATGCAGCTGCATCCCCTTCATCATCATCATCATCATTATTATCCTTACTTCTTGCCTCCCCGTCACCCTCCTCATCATCATCCTCACTCTCATCCTCTTCATCATCATCCCCATCATCATCACCATCATCATCTCCTTCCCCGATCTTTAAAGGCTCATCTTGCGATCCTTTCAGCTTAAGCAAGATCTTCTTGTTAGCAGCCTCCAACTCCTCCAATCTCTTCATCGATTCCTCTTTGTGCTCGTGGAGTTGGGCGATCTGCTCAGCCTGCTGAGCAATCTGCTGAGCTTGAGAAGCATTTAGCTCCTTAAGCTGACGTAGCTTAGCCTATTTCTCCTTATCGGCTGCTAACAGCTTCAGCACCAACCTGTTGAGTGTTGTAAGCTGTTCATCCACTCCAATAGGAGGGAGGGATGATCCTGTGGGGAATGTGGATAGGCCAACTTGGTGGCTAGTGGTGGTGGTGGTGGTGAAGATTAAGGATGGTATAGTGGTTGTAGGTGGTGTAGTGGTGGTAGTGGTGGTGGTGATGATTGGGGGTGGTATAGTGGTGGTAGGTGGTGTAGTGGTGGTAGTGGTGGTGGTGAAGATTGGGGGTGGTATAATGGTGGTAGGTGGTGTAGTGGTGGTAGTGGTGGTGGGTGGTGTAGTGGTGGAAGTGGTGGTGGAGGTAGTGATCAGTGTAATCCTCCGTCTCTTGGGCTTCAGCCATGTGGCTGAGCCATCCTCTTCCTCCAAGTCCCCCTGGACCAGGAGGCTTCCCCTTGCCTGCTGGGCTGGTCTGGGATGTAAGATGGATCTGTGGTAGTCTCCCTAGACCCGGCTGGAACGTTCACCAACCGTCGTTAGCCCTCTCTCGGTGGCAACCACCCTACTACGTACCGTCCTGGTCAGTGGTTCCTCATCAGACTCTTCCTTCTCATTAGGTTGGAAGTCCTGATGGAAACCCGCTGTCTGTAGATCACTATGTGGAGATGGTGGAGATGTAGCATCAGTAGTAGCGGTCTGAGTATGCGACGGACCTGTATCTCCACCGTCACCACTGTCATCATCGTCCGAATCATCATCAGGAGCAGCTATCGGCTCAATATCTGAGTCACTATCGTTGTGGCGCCACTTCCTCTTTGACGACACCATGTAGTCTTCCCGGGCCAGATGCCCAAACAATCTCCTCACCGGGGGCTTCACCTGCTTCCCCCGGTATACCCTCATCCTTCCTAGAGTCGTGTCGTTCATGACCTCCAGGACAACAACATCTTCTTTCTCCTTCGGCAGCTAGGGGAGCTTCTAATCAATAATCATCTGTATAAACCTCGAATACATACAGAAGCTTTCCTTCCCCTTCGCTTCGATGTTCTCAACCAAATAGGTGAAGATCATCTTGGAGAAGCTAAATGGATGATTCAGCACCAGTGCAGCGTACGCATTCTGCATCTGGTCTGAGAGCTCATCAAATCCACCCATCCTAGATGAGATGCATCTCAGAAGTACATGGGCCAAGTATTTGAACTGGGGGCACAAGTTGCTCTTGTTGAGCATACTTGCATTGATGTCCCAGAATATTAGCCCTCATATAGCAGTCTCTAACCGTGAGGGGATGTAATTAGGTGGGGCAATCAGTATCATCCCCGAACTCCAGAACCGTCCTGATATCCTCCTCGGTAATCTGGATGGCCTCCCCGAATATCGAACTCCTGATAGTGTGGGGCTCAGTAGACGTATCTATAGCAGCGCCTTCCCAAAACGCATGCTGTATGGATCGGTAAGGTGTGCATGGCGTAGAGATCACTCGGAAAATCCTCGAGCATCGTAAGAAAGTAATGATGCCAGCAAACTCTGCAGCGTTGCGGGAAGAGAGATCGAGATAAGCACAGATGTTGTGCTTAGAGCTCATAGGCCACCGACTTGCCAGCTGTGACACAAAGTAAATAAACATTAGTACGTGTCAAAGCATGCCAAACTTGATTCATGTAATTAAACATTTTGTTCAGTCGTGCGACTGAACTGAGCGATTGAATGTAGTCGTGCGACTGAGCTGCACGACTGAGATCTGGTCTTAGGATTGAGCTCATTCGTGCGACTGAGTCAAGCGACTGGACTTAGTCTTATGTTTGCACATGCGTTTACCTCAGTCGTGCAATTGAACTCAGACGCATGGTTCAGTCGTACGATTGAGCCATTCGTCCCTCTCAGTCGTGAGATTGAGGAATTCGTCTCGCTCAGTCGTGCGATTGGAGTTCATCAGTATGTCCAATCGCATGTCCGATAGTTTACTCATTCAAATTTGATTTTTGTGCAATAATTGATGTTAGACGTTGAGGATTGACTCATTTGGTTCGCATATGACCGATTAAACCTCTAATAACTTTAATTTGACCAGAAATCTCAGTTTTAGTGGTTTATTTGTCTTATTTGCTTCGGTTTTAAGTAAGGGCACTGTAAAGATCATTTTAACATTGTAGTAATCGATTGATCATTCAAATGATGTCGCGCAGTACCTATGGAATAGAAACAAATGGTCAGAACGTGTCTAGAATGGATCTAAGAAGCTCAAATGAGATTACGGCAGTATATGTGTGATTCGTGCGTCTGAGAGGCGATTTGGGAGTATGGGGCGACTGAGACCGACTCCCCCTCTATTTATACCAGGGAAACCTTCAGTCGTGCGACTGAGCCTAGTCGCACGATTGATTCGTGCGACTGAGCTTTAGTCGTGTGACTCGCCCATTCGGTCTTCTTCAATCGTACGATTGAGGTTCATTCGTGCGACTGTTTCAGTCGGTCACCTCTAATCGTGCGATTGGACTCAGTCATTTGGTCCATTCGTACGACTGGTCCATACTCATGGTCTAGTCGTGCGAATGGGTTCATTCGTATGGTCCATTCATACGACTGGTCCATATTCATGGTCCAGTCGTGCGAATGGGTTATACTTGTGAAATTTTGCCTTTTTGACCCTTGAACACTTATACCCTTATAACAATAGATAAAAGATTTTGATCAAGTTGATCATCTCAGACATGACCATTTTAAGATTAAGAACCTTTTGATCACCTCAGATGTGATCCATTTATCCACCTGATCATCTCAGACATGATCTATTTATCCACTTGATCATCTCAGACATGATCCACCTGAACAATTGATTTAAGATTAATGTTAAGTTCATTTTGTGACATTCACAGCAATGAGTAACATAGCACAGTCTGACACTGACACACTTTGCAAATAATTTTAAAGACTAAACTAAGTAACTAAATAAACATGTTTTTGTGATTTTGTTAGGGTTGGGTAGGTAAGCCTATTAGCATTAACATCATTTCGAAGCCAGATTCATATGGAATCAGACAGGCATAGACTCAATTACTTGGAACTTTTCTATATTTATTGAAATGGAAACTAACATATTTACATATCACAGTTTCTCATTCATCTGAGACTTCTAAGTTCTAACTGGGAATCATGCTTGATCTGATATGTAACACACATTGATTATCAACATCAGGTGGTGCATCCACCACGATTGTCAGTATACTTGTCCACTTAAATCCATACACAGACTTTTGACACATATTGGTGATGTATTAGGTTATATTATTTCAACAAACATTTGTGGATCCGAAGCTTATATGGTAATCAACATTCCTCAGGAGACTGTTGAGCGGTCTACGGGTATTTTGACAAGAAGAGACTATTCATAGATCTTTCAACGAGAAGCCAAGCCTCAGGTCAGTGCCATCGCTGTGAAGTCGCTGGATCGGTAAACATCCAAACGTGTTCTTGACGGAAGGATAAACAACCAAAACCAAAATTCAAATCTATAACACGAACTATCAAAAATTGGTTTCATTAACAAAACCTAACGATTACAAGCTCGTTACAACATAAGAATCAAGACTCTTGGCAAGGGGAGATCGAGCATGATCTCTCCTCTCATCCGGCAGCCCTTAGGCTCCGGGCAGACTTCCTCTCAAATCCCTATCTCTCTACACTTTGAAACTGGTATATATATATAGGCCTCGACCGATATTAGATGAGACTTGGCCCATTCGTGCGATTGGACTATGCGTATGGTTCAATCGTACGATTGGACCATGCATATGGATCAATCGTACGACTGGACCATTCTTATGGTTCATTCTTACGAATGCCCCAATCGCATCTCTCAGTCGCACGACTGGTCCATTAGCATGGCTCAGTCATACGACTGAGTCTCATTCGCATATGCTTCTACGAATGACCCAGTTTCATGTGTTTACAACATATCAGGTGTAATACATTAAGCCTAGACTATTCGTCAAGCAACGGACACACTATATATGACAATATATGCTCCAACAATCCCCGCTTTTAAATACTTTCTTGGGGTGAAAGAAACGTGGGAAACAAATTCATTTTTATTGATCAGTAGTACTGTAATATCACTTGTTTACTAGTGTGATACCACTTAAGTCCTCATTCTCGAACCGTTAATGTATGTAGTATAGCGAGGTAATTTTGAGTAGATCTA
>BJCO01797641.1:0-17418 GCA_018326465.1 Flaveria floridana | reverse complement strand
AAAACTTCCGAAGTATTAAAGGTCAAGTCTAGTGTTCCAAAGATGGTGTGGAAGATAAAGGAATACCATGTGACTAAAAGTTCTTCATCAAAAATAGCAGATGATCCTCAGTACTTGCATATAGGATCAATTACTATTGCATTGTCTTCAGTTCACTTTGACAAGCCCAAGACCAACAAGGCTTGGGTTTCCAAATCTAACTAACCATCTTTTTTGTATAGGAACAACTAAAGACCAAAGGAAATATATGGATCATTGATAGTGGTTGTTCCAGGCACATGACAGGAAATGGCTCTTTGCTTCAAAACTTTAAGAAAATTAATAGAGGGCCAGTTGCATTTGGTGAAGATTCAGGTGGTTACATCACTGGAAGGGTTAGGTCATAAATGGTATGCTAAACACTGAGAAGATAAACTTTGTCAAGGAGCTTGGGTATAATCTATTAAGTGTATTCTAATTTTATGATCAGAGACAAAACATGCTCTTTACTAAGCATGAGTGCATTGTTCTCAAGACTAGGGTGGTTATTTCTTAAGAGCATATCCTACTCAGAGCCCCGGAAAAGGGAGCATATACAAGATGGATTTGCAGAAAACATCTCGTTCAGCTGAAGTTTCTTGCTTTCTATCTAAAACAAATAGTGATGAGTCTTTCCTCTGGTAAAAAAGAATGTGCCATGTAAACTTTAAAAACATTAATAATTTAATTAAGAATGATTTGGTAACAGTAATACCAAATAGAGTTTACAAGCAATGACCATTGTGTTGTATGTCTATAAGGAAAGTAACACAAAGTGTCTCACAAGCCAAAGGAAAGAAACTCCGTGACTACATCCCTACACTTATGGATATCTTTGGCCCCATCTGTGTAATGAGTCTAGGAAGGACATCTTATTTTTTGATGATCACAGATGAATTCATATGAGGAGATACTTTGAGAGTCTGAGGGATCCTAACCAAATCATGATGAAAGGAATGGTCTTGATCCTGATGAGTACTAACAGATGAAGAACAAGACTCAAAGGTCTTTTCAGTTTTGGTAGCATCAGCCTAGGGGAGTTTGTAAGAATTACACTTAGGGTTGATGCAACCAAAAAGCTATCAGCATGCACATGTGAAGTACAAGGAAGTTACTTCAGAAGATTTGATACAACTCAGTAAATTACGCTAAGTATCAAATCTTCCAAAGCCAAAAGACAATATCTTCCGAAGCTAAAGATGAAGTCTTCCTAAGGTTCAAAGACAAAGTCTTCCAAAGCCAAAGACTGATTTCTTCTGAAGACAGAGAAGACATGCTTTTTTCTGAATCACCTTCTAACAAAAGTTGAACCACTTTTCACTATCATCTCTAAAAACTCACCAACTTATATGAGTTGGTGAAAAGTCCATACTTATGTCAAACTATATATTAAGGTCTTTTGTCTGCTACTTTCTATTTTTGTACTTTTATCCTTTTTGTAATAGATAAGGATGTGAGCTATGACATGTCATAGTCACAAGTCAAAAGGTAATCTACCTTTTGACTCTATATTGATCTTGTTGTATAGATTAGTGTTTCCAGCTAGCCTTCAAAGTATGGTCGGCTGTAGGATGTAGTATAAAGTATCTATAGTACTTGTATTTATATTTAAGTTTTGTAACACTTGTAAGAACTTGAGAGCAATAAACATCATTCTTGAAAACCATATTATCTTGTTCTTGTTCATTGTTCCTGTTACTTATGTTCATTGTTTCGTCCTAACCGGTGCCCTATTTGATCTGTTAAGTGTTCTAAGTCTCTCCTCTTTGTGAAACTGTTGCATTGACCTCCTTCACTAGTTCTGCATCTCTATTCACCATGAATGAGCACATTAGAGTGATCAAGAAGAAGATCAAAAGGGGTGAGCTGGTTGACTTGCATTCTCCTCCAAGTTAGGCTTCACCTGAAGCTGAGGTCAAGGTTGAACCCCAAGAGACAACATAACCTGGACCTAGTGCTACATCATAGCCAGCTTCATCTTTTGATCCACAGGACCCAACTGAGAAAGACAAACAAGAATAATCTGGTACTGCAGGCCAGTCTTCTCAGTTAAAATATAGAAAGAGGAAAACGATGGTCACTAGAAGGGACAAGAAGAAGAAGAAGAAGTCAAAGGCATCCACCTTTGCACCTTATGATGGGTCAAAACATCCTGAGGGTGCTCAAGAAGAGGCTGCTCAACAAAGCCACTTCTAGTAGAGCCTCTTGCTGCTGAGAGACCCATCTTGTCTTTGGTGTTTGCTACTAACCCAGATAGATGGTATGTCACGAGTGATCAAGGAGTTCAATGCCTATACTTCTGGCATAGCATTCTTGATTTCCCTCTACATGATCTCTATGACATGAGGAGATACTTTGAGAGTCTGAGGAATCCTGACCAACTGATGATGAAGGGAATGGTTTTGATTCTGATAGGGACTGTCAGTAGATAAAGATCATGAATCAAAGGTCTCTTCAGTTTTGATAGCATCATCCTAGGAGAAGTTTGTAAAGATTATACTTAGAGACTGATGCAACCAAAGAACAACTCAAAGATCTCTCAGCATGCACATGTGAAGTACTAGGAAAGTACTTCTGAAGATTTGATATTACTCAATGAATTATGCTAAGTATCAAATCTTCCGAAGCCAAAAAAACAATTCTTATGAAGCCAAAGATGAAGTCTTTCAAAGCTTCAAAGACAAAGTCTTCCGAAGCCAAAGACTGATTTCTTCCGAAGACAGAGAAGACATGTCTTCTCTGACATACTTTTGACAAAAGTTGAATCACCTTTCTGTTGTCATCTCTAAATACTTACCACCAAGCATGAGCCATGAGTTGGTGAAAAGTCCATACTTTTGTTAACTGTAGATTAAGGTGTTGAGTCTGTAACTTTCCAACTATGTACTTTTATCCTTTTTGTAATAGATAAGGATGTGAACTATGGCATGTTATACTCACTAGTCAAAACACAATCTACCTTTTGACTCTAAATTGATCTTGTTGTCTAGATTAGTGTTTCCAACTGACTTTCAAAGTATGGTCGAGTATAGGATGTAGTATAAAATATCTCAAGTACTTGTATTTAGAAGTAAGATTTGTAACACTTGTAAGAACTTGAGAGCAATAAACATTATTTTTGAAAACCATATTTGAGAGTTCTTGTTATAGTTCTATTATTTATGTTCATTGTTTCATCCTAACTGGTTCCCTATTTGATCTACTAAGTGTTCTTAGTCTCTACACCTTGTGAAATTGTTGCATTAACCACCTTCACTAGTCCCGCAGTATTGAAACTTGAAATATTCCCTATATTCTACTTGGCGATAAGTGGGTCAGATCCTATCACCCATGTATCACCTCGTGGAGTGTTCCAGCGCATAACAATGCGCCAAAGGTTCTAGTCATTAATGATGGTGGTTACGGCAATACAAGGGTCAAATCGTATCTCCTCGATATCTCCTCGTGCAGTGTGTCATTTAATCCTATTGCGCCACATGTTTTCTTTATTAATGATAGTGTTGAAGTGATATATGGGTCACTTCATATCGCCTCTGTATCGCCATGTTTAAACGTGCATCCCATTTTAAGAGTGCCACTTGTCCGGTGGTACGATTTGACATTCGTAGCGCTCCCATAGCTCCACTTTTATTGAAGTCGTAATCTTTTGTAATATTTATCGTTAACCGCGAACCAATTATTTTTGGACACGTCGGCAATATAGAAGTCAAATCATATATCTATAATATCGCTGACATATCTCTGAATATCGCTGAGATATCGCTTCTTTTAAATATTTAATTTTATTTTTGTATTTTTTTATTTTTCTAAAAACCAGTATAAATGGATCATTCAATACGTTTAAAAAATTGAAACCTGCTCATATGCAACACTATGAAATTCTTTTTTATAAAACGTCCTACTCATAAACCTGTCTAAAACTTTTCAATTTTCTTACTTTATCTACATAACACTGATAAAAAAAATTATCTCATTTTCAACAACAATAGCTTATAAAATCATTTTCTTTTATGATACAAAGAAATGATTCGTTAAATTATTGCAATTGTGTTGTGATTTATACAAGCATGAAATGTGTAAAAGCATTGCGTGAAGTTACAAGTCACTGAAGATTTTATAGATTTATTAATCACTTTGTAATGTAGTTTTTCATCTTTTTCGGATGTAATGTATGGTATATCTTTTAAATGTAAGTTCTTGTTCGTTTATCGCGTTAAAAATTCATATAATCATTAAGTATCTTTTGATTGTGTTTAATGTATAGTTATAATGACGTACAAAATTAAATCCACATTTTTTTCTTAATCAATAATATATGTTTTACTAAACATTGTAAATACAAAAAAAAAGTTACACTTGTTTTTCAGGTTGGTTCAAGTCAAACTTCCATTTTTGTGAGGCTTCACCGGTTGCATCAAGTCCATAATTGAAAAACTATGAGGATGATTGTTGCTTCCACGTCTGGCTGATCTTCTTGATGCTTAAGAAGGCCCTGCGCTTTTACACTGGTCACGATGGTATCCTTCTGTCTTATATCTACTACAAAAAGTAGGTGTGATTTGTTCATTGGCGAGAGGGTATACGTTTGGTCTCATATGCCTTTCCTGCTTGTCTCTTATTCATGTGGCTTAAGAGGCACAAAATTTGAAGGAACTTCCCATTCTGATCGATCAGATAAAGGATTTATAATCTCTTCATAAGTCGCCTTATATACATCTTTCGAAAACCAAAGCTGAGCCATGTTACTACAGTCGCTTATATTTAAAAATTTTGAAACAACAATTGCATGACCACCTGGTAAACCTGATAATTCCCATTGATGAAAACTACATGTTTGACTATGGAAATTAACCAAACCCTTTTTTACCACCGTCAGCAATCTAAAAGCAATGATTGTTGATGCATGTTACCGTCCATGTCATACTTTTTTTAATTCTTCTCGTATTTTTATTGTCAGCCCATTTAGTAAGTGTGTGCTGCAAATTTGCTGTCATTTAAAAACAAAAAATTAAACACAATAATATAAATGAATTTACGAAAAATATGTTATTCAATAATATAAACTACCTCAAATCTGTCTACGATCGAAATACCACTTTCGTAAATACTCATGGAAAAATTCAATAAGGTTGGTGATTGGGATTTTTCTTGCATGTCAAGACAAAGCATTGGTAGACTTAACATTATTAGATGCATGAAATTATATCGCTTACCCAAGCAATGTTGTTAATCTATGAAGAGGATTAAGCTACCGAAAACTCAAAAATTCAGCGCAGGCTACTAACTCTTAAATTCTGCAAGTGTTGAACCATCTACCAAATCACATATGCTGAATGTCTCCCGATCAGCATATGCTGAGCAATTGCCGATCGGCATTCTACTAAAGAGCTGTCAATTGGCTGCTGCTGATCAGCACTAAACTCCATGTGCTACTAATCAACTGTTTCACAAACCAGACTGTTTGTACCGACGGCTACTGTGTTTCACCTTTTGGAGACAACATAGTGCTAAAGCTTTCTAACTTTGATATGTCGATTACTAGTCTTGTTGTACATTCTGAACATAGAATAGTTTATTCTAAGTGTTTAAATTTCATACTATAAAGTCCTCATACTTGTATAGTAGAGTTAAGATTTTCAAGCCACTTGGTTTATTTGTCGATTGTATCATTTGTAATCAAACGATTAATCAAGTGAATACTTTGAAAGAACAATTAGTGTGTTTATCCTTACTCAAAATATTTATGTCTTTTAGTAAGTAGTTAACTTAGATTACACATTCGTTAGCTACTGATCAAAGAAAAAGTTCTTATTAATCTAATACCATCCGATCCAACATGTGATATCAGAACTCTTGCTCTCGATTTGCTTGAAGTTATCTTTCAACAAATCACTTGTTTTCTTCTTTTGATCTCACTATCAAACACCACATTCTTCTTCATTCCCCTCTATCCTTTCAAAATGACTGTTGTATCCATCTCAAGTAAACATGACTTAGAGGATGGAACTTAGACCAAATCTCCCATGTCTACACCACATGATTATGATACCGGGAAAATCCGAATGTAGGATTTCATAAGGAATCAAGCCATGAGACTTTGGCTCTCTTTATGAATGAACCATATGTCCCCATGGTTCAAGCTGATAGTGAAGGTGGAGCCATGATTCCTAAAGATCCCACCAAATATTCAGATGAAGATCTGAAGAAAATTAATATGGATTCAAAGGCTCTATGGCTGATTAGAATGAGCATACCAAACAAAATTATGCGTGGCCATAAGAAATTCACAACTACTTAGAAGTTATGGGAAGTGATAAAGGCTAGATTTGAAGAAACAGATGATATGAAAGAATACAAAAGAGATGTCCTGAAGCAGAAGTTCGAGAACTTTGGTTTCACAAGAGGAGAAACCATGACCATTACATATCTCAAATATGTTTAACTTCTAGATTCTCTCAATAGTGATGTTCTCAGAAAATTCTTGAGATCCTTACTAAAGACATGGACAGTTTACACTGTGTCCATCAGAAAAACTGAGAACCTGAAGACAATGACTCTTGAGGAGTTATACGACATCCTGAGTGCCTATTAGATGGAGATGGATGCAGATGAAGAATCACTGGGCAAATCTTTAAACCTCTCAAAGTTATCAGCTCTCATAACACCCATTCATAAGCCCTTTCACTATCACTCCCACTCTCAAGTCTATCAAACTCCTATGGTGACTCATCAAGTACTGATAATCATTTACCTTGAATCTCCAATTGCCTTAGGAACTTTAAACAAAGCAATATTTTCAAAGTTCAAGGCAACTACAAAATTTTTTTGGGAAGGTAACTCCTTTGTTCGCGCATATGCTTGAGGTCATTGAGCCTCAGGGTGGCAACATGAAAACACTTAGCACTGCTAATCCCATACCCTCTACATCAAAGCCAAAGGTGTCAAAACAAAAGCGAACTCCTACACCTTCTATTGAGAAGATGCACGTCCCCAAATTACCTCACCTAAAAGACAAGACTAGAAACAAGGGTTCTAGTCAAGTCAAAGGTGTCAGCCACACTTAAACAAGGCTCAAAGCCCTCAATCGGAGTCCCAACACTGCATTGAGCAAACCAAAACGGATACCCACATCACTAAGACAACTTCTAAGGAATAAGTCTAATTAGGAACTGGTTCACATCCTAAACCATTAAACTCAGCTCCACAATCTTCTATACAGGTCTACTACCCAGGATGATGATGTCCCTTTTACACTTCAACATGATCCACTGTCTCTCCCTTTCCATACAATACGGACAGTCAAATGATATCCTGGTTATGATCAACTTCAACTTTTTTACAGATATTAATGGAAGCCAGATTGATCAAACGGCCAATCTGGTAATTTTCCAAAAATGATATATTTACCTTTTTGCAGGTTATGTAAAGACGCTACACAATTCATTAGAAAAAATTTAAGCTGCTATGCAAGTGCCCACACCATGTTATCCTGGTTATGATCAACTTCAACTTTTTTACACTAGTTTGTTTGGTGGTCACACAGACAAGGTATTGGTGAAACCTCTAAGGAACCTTAACGAACAAAACCACAACTTTATTGACAAGATGTCACTACATTCTAACCACAACCTTCAACAGAAACTGATACCTTGAACAGGTAGTGTGCTCCCAATGTAGCATCTTTATCCTTCTATCTGTTGTGGAAACAAATTTATATAAACAATTGCTACCTAACTCTAACCGAAAGAAATATATCCAAGAGCGTAGTTTAACGTTAACATCTTTTCAAATAATTAAAAGCATATACTTATAAATTATGAAATAAGATGTTAATATTTATGGACCAATACATATATAGTATAAACTATAATGCTCAGTGGTGCATTAGAACATGATCTGGTCAGTACTAACATTCTCCTAGGGACCGACTACTTTTGGCTAGTTGCGTTTTCTACAAATCTACACTATCGTTTAATAACAATCCTCCCAAATCTGAAATACTTCCGTCCATCAACATATTTTCATCGCGTAGTCTTTTAATTTCCTCTTCGACTCTCTTCCTCAGTTCTTCCTCGTATTCAAGTTTCTTCACCAGTTGCTCATTTTCATCTTCAACTATTTTCCTAAGTTTTTGTTCGTCCTCAACTGTCTCCCTCAGTTCTTTAATGTCATCTTCATATTTAACTCTATCCTTAGCTTCTTTTTCTTTTCTTTCCTCTATAATTGCCTTTAATTCAAGAATTTCCTTTTTAAGATCATCAATCACCCTTGACTCCTCATCCTAGCAAAAACACAAGTCAGGCGCACTTAAGTAAGAATAGATGAGTTTATAGAAATGCTGAGGCAGCAAGATAGAAGAGTTAGGCAATCAACTGAAATTGATAGATCAAACACCTTTGACTCGTAATACTATATTAGTAAAAAAAGATTAGAACATCATAATGCTCATTTTAGTAATTAATTTGACGTATTAGCTATTTAAGAAATTAGAAAAAGAATACGCAAAAATGTCAACGAGTCAACCTGTCCCATTTTGGCAAAAACCAAAACTTGACCCGTTTGACCCACCCATTTTTGCACCTATACTTACTTTGTAGATAGAAGGGGAGGAAAAGATGGAAATGTGATGACACATTTTGTCAACATTAGGACAGTTGATTTTTACGTAGCTATCCTTGATTTCTCCATATTACCTCAATAACTAAACTGATATCAAAAAGACATGTATAATTGTCTAAGATAATAAAATGGACTCATGATAACCACATTACCCGTTCCACATGTAACTCTTTTTTCATGTTAATCTACTTGTAGTGGGACATCCGTAAATGTGCCCTACTGCCCCAAACAATCTCAGATAATTTGAAAGAAAGAAACTAAGCAGACTCGTTTACACACATTAGAGTCGAAATAGCCCCCTCTATAGACAAGCATATGAAAAAGGAATAGATGCTCAAAATATCAAACTTACATCACTTAGGACAAAGATGTTGGACTTTTCTTGCCTCATTGGTTCTTCTTCATCTTTTACTTCTTCCCTGCGCACTCTAACCGTTTTAATTGCGCTTGCACTCTGTACTTCAATTGGCTGCTCAATAGTTCCAGGTCCAGTCCTTAAAAGCCATTCCTTGTAGGAGTTGAAAAAACATATAATAGATAAGCAGAAAATTTGGATACATGTCATGACGTATGTAGGAAGATAAGAAAGCTAACTTGTGGAATCTCCCTAATTATATCAATCTCTATCTCCTCTGATGTTGGTTCAAGCTTCCATAGTATCTGAAATATATCCATCCTTAAGTGCATGTTGCCTATAATAGAGCTGGCAAAATCCGTGGGTAGTGAAAGGGATCAAAACGGTTAAATTTTGATATAGGAAAAAGCAGGTGGGCTCAGCTTGCTTGACCCGAAACACTTTTTTGTTAAGAAGCTTCTAATTTTAGATATAAAAGTAATATGCCATATATAATTACAAATGTTATATTATTTTAGTTATAATTCAGCTTTTTGAATTATAAGTTATGTAGGAGGTTTTATGCATCAAAATACACATTGAATGACATTTAAGCTGTCCGTCCATTTCACCTGGTTTCCTATTTACTTATTTAGCATTTAGCTTCATTGATTAGCAAAAATTAAATCAACCCAATCATAAAGAAATGAGTCAAGATTTGCCAGCTTTTGTGGAAAATAACATTAAGAAAGAGGGGCATTTGCCTGAGTATGCTCTAGTTCCTCAAAGTTGATATTGAATTGGGAAGACATTGAGTAGTGTCTTCCACTGCTTTCCCATCGGCATGCACGAGGAAATGTGGACGGATGATCCAGTAATTTAGGCCTTCCAATAATGATATGCTCATAACACCATATCTGTGTACAATGATAAACAAGTCTAGATATTGAATAACGGAATCCATACAGAGTTTAAAACCGAAGAAATAACACCAATCAAGTTACATGAATCTACACAGACCAACACCAAAAAATTTCAAGGTCAAGTTCAACTCTTCAACAATTTAACAATCGTACATAAACCTACATAAGCCACATTTCTACATTTGCACTTTAGGGACTTCTGATTGTAATCATTTTTACAAAAAGATGCAACAATTACCGGTTCAACAATCTTACAAACCTTTTTTTAGTTTCTACAAGAGTAGAGGTGAGAAAAAGGGCGGTTAGGCTGGTTGGATAAAGGGTAACTCTTCGTATCCGTCCACAAAGGTTCGGTGGGATTTGATGACCCAAAACACATTTTGTCCAAAATTTAGCTATTTTATAAATAATTAGTATATTAAGGATGATTGAAAAAATTAATATTATATACGAAATGATTTTAAGTTTTTACGTAATATTCAGTAGTTTTAAATGATAATTTACGGTTTGGACAAGTTTTGACCCACTCAACCCGTCTGACCTGTTTTTTAAACTGTTTTCCTTTCTTCCCAATCAAATCATTCATAATTAAACCGGTTGAAATTGCCACCACCAGTCAACAAGAGCAATGGTGTTAGCTTACTTTGGAAAGTTAAGCACAATAGTTCAAAAAGTCAATCACTAAATAAATGAATAGGAACTTACTTGAAGAAGAATTAGACACCCTCCAATATTACTTGTTTTTTTACTTTTTCTTTGGCACAAGCAATTATGAAGATCTTCTAGAACTGCAGCACCCCAAGAAAAAGAACTCACAAGACCCACATCTTTAAGAAGATGAAGATACCTTGAATCCACCTTCCCATTTGCACTTGGAAATAATAATGTTCCAAAACAGTATAACAAAAAAACCCGAATAAAAGATTCATCATCCCTCGCACCAATGGACTCTAGTCTCTCTTTTAAAGATTCAATACTAACCGTCCTATTTAAAACAGAAGCACCAAATTCTTTCTCTAGGCTCGTTAACGCAACACCTTCTTTCAGGACTGCGGGTTGACCAATAACACGCAGTCCTAAGATTAAGGAAACATCTAATAGGGTTATTTTTAATTCTCCAGGAGGAAATATAAATGTTTGTTTTTCACAGCTCCATCTTTCCATCAACTGGATTAACTGGGACCTCCTTAAGACGTGATCTGGAATATGCAACAAGTTTCCAAATCCTGCTCTTCTAATGGAGTCTTTCTGGCTATCTGTGAGTTTCTTTACTTGTTTAAGGAATGAAGGCAGTGAAAATTTGGTATTGAAAACCTGCATGCTTGAGAGATTGAGAGTGGAACTACTATGTAAAAGGATCATATGCAAATGAAAGATTGTTCTCCACTCTGTAATATGTAAGAATATATCATTTATAAAGACTTGTAGACATTTAAAGGTAAATGTGTGACAAGACGTTGTATGAACATGTTTTAACTTTTTGTGAGTAATTTTGTTTGTCAAATCCGATTACAAGAGTAAGAAAAATTTCAATTGAGTTTTCTGAAATTATTTAGGAGGTTATATTAAGTACACTTTGGCCAACTTTCGACCAGTTATCATTATAGCTAACTCTTCTTTTCATTTTACCCACTATACCTGTTAGAGATTATATACCTGTTAGAGATTAAGTATAACCCTAATCAACTCATCACAAATAACTGGGTTCAAATTATCACCTCTATTAAAAGGTAATCAATACTAAGGGTCCTTTTATGCATGTTGGGTACTTTGTCTACATAAGGCAGTAACATGAACATCAAAAGGAGGTCATGCCCACACAAGAAAATCATTAAGATGATGGACATATGCAGATCTAAAACACAGAATTAATTATAACATCACTAGCATGGCTGCGTATAAACATAAATAAACATCAATAACATTCTATAAAAAAAACCTGAGTTAGCAATCTAAATTGATACTAACACCATTTAGGGGAAGAAAGCATCAACACTCAATTAAAACACAGTCAAATTTTTCAGCAGTTAATCATCAACATGAACGATGTATAAAACACTTACTTTCACTTAAAATGATGTCAAAAACACGTTTGAGGTAGTTGATTAGTAATTTTGTTTCTTCATTTTTGGAATTATGTACAGAAACCATGCTTAGAAGGCTTGAATTACATTTGAAATAAAAGAACATGATACCAAACCATTTTTCGTCATTAGAAACCAAAGTAAATCGCTTTAGACTTTGCTACAATATATCACAGGCAGGCAAATCATCACCTCAAACAACATGCTCGAAGGGATCTTAACTTAATTTTATACAATTAGATAGCAGAATGTGATTAGATCAACAATTTGAACATAAAAAACAATAAAAATCTTGTTCAAATTTGAATTTCATATGCTTAGATAACTAAAATTTACAGTGAAAACAGGCCTTTGGCGGAGCCCTCGGGCCTCAATCAAGCGGTTAAGGGTTCCGGTAGCCTTGAGCAAAAGGTATGCTAGGGGTGAAAATAACGTAAACCAGAAAACCCAAATCACAAATAATCAGATCCCTTAAATGGAAATTGAAATGGGGTGAAAATGCTAATTTGATTAAATGAATCAGAAACCCAAATCACAAAGTAATAATGAAAATGGGAACTTAAAGAATGAGGTAATAATAATCAGGAGGAGATAGAAAGAGTACCATAGTTGGTGTTTCATGTAAGAAGAAGAAGATGATGATGTATCGAACTATCGATGATGATTCAGTAGAGATAATGAAGCTTCCTGCAGAAGCTTGAACTCAAGGCGCCAAAGCGAAATGTTAAATGAGAGATTTCTTTTATAGGCGGATTTGCGGTAATCTGTGAATGTCAAGTTCAATAATTAGTTTTATAGATTTTCGTGGGTTAATAGATTTTTGTGTATTAGTGTTGTGTTTATTTATTATATTAAGTAAACTCATGTATTTATATATGTTAATTAAATCAAGTTTTAAATAAAATAAAAAAGATTCAATTATAACATGATACCTTAAGATTAAAAAGATTTTTGAACACGTTGAACACTTTAATATTGTAACTGATAATCTTGAGAAAGTGAATCAAAGTGTTCATTCCAAAGCCTACGAATATCACCAGGTTCGCAAAATATCATTATTATCGCGAATAACCTTCTGTGAGAGTTGGGAAACTAAAATAATGATGCTTCTGTGAGATATTGTGATAAACTATCATCATTTTCTATTAACCCAAACTCAAGTGCGGCTTTCCTAAATGTGGCGTGTTTTACACCATTAATCGTGCAAAGATCATCATAAGAAGTATGTCCTTTGATATTTGACAACAGTAGTCGTAAGTAGTACCTCTCCCCTTCAGCTGGATTAGCAGAAACAATACGACCTCTTTGTGGCCTAGCTGCATGATGATTCCAACGTCGATTGGTAAAATCCCATGTAAAGTGTTTTGGGAAATCTTTATATAGATATCGTCTTGCCGTTACATCCACTCTATTTGTATCAAAAAACACGGTAAGCATGGTTCTCTTATCTCTTTCCCTATCAACAATTTCATACATGATATCATCCTCTGTAAATCTAACCATCTGCTTATTAGAGAGATGAAGCTATAAGGCCAAGACTGCGAGATGTATGTGAGAAAGTGGGAATGAGAAGATACGCCACATAGCCTCTGGTGGTGATACATAACGTGCATCCTGGTATCTTTTTATCTCATTAATAGCATCACCTAGTTCGGCTTCATCGATTTGAATAACCTGTTTGTCATGTCCTTTGTAAACATGTTTGAAAAGATATTTCACCGACTTTATACTTTAGAAGATCTCGATATTCATATGGCAGTTGAACATCATCAAAAGTCTTGGGTTATATGGGACGACCCATCTATTGTCAAGAATTGTTCCTCGTACGTCAACATTTATTCCGTTGTTTCTTCTTTTGTATATAGGATATGAATCTTCTCCTTATGTTGTTTGGTCGTTAAATTGTCTAGGATAACGAAATTGACAGACCGGTGGATCACCCTGCATACATGGACTATTTTTTCGTAAAACCCCGCAAGGACCATGAATCATGTGCTTCACAAATATCTCATGCAGTCTTGGGTATCTTAGTCTGTCTGGAATCTCCACACAAACCATTTTATAGTAATGGTCTGGATTATTGATTTTATGTTGCCCGTACATGATAAGGAGAAAATGTGCATGTGGCAAACCATGCTTTTGAAACTCGATGACATAAACGTAAGCCTTAACCTCACCTAGTATATGTTTTTTGAAAAGCACTTCTTTAAGATGCTCGAGTCTAGCACGAAACACCCTAGCCATAAGATCAGGACAATCTTATATGGTTTGACCTGCCATTAAATTGTCACATATCTCAGGCCACTGAGGATTACACGTTATTATAAGGAATAGATCTGCTTTTCCGTCATCCTGAACTAAAGTCATGGCGTCCAGAAAACGACGGCGCATATCACGAGGTCCTCTGATGAAAGATGCAGGCAATACAATTCGTTGTCCGACTCTATTTGGATTAACTTCTCCAGCATGGACACAATCCACAATACCTTGGTACAAATCAGATCTTATCCTAGCTTGGTTGTGTTCACAATACTGTAATCTTGACGTCTCAAGCTTTATGTACACATCCACCACAAATTGTTGTAACAATCGTCCACCAAAGAAAAGTAGGTTATCGTACGATCGAATTTGGAACCTGTAGCAGTAGTACCCACGCATCGCCACAGTACTTTTATTACTCCATGGGTTAGCCTCTGTATGAAAAGAGAAATTGTATATTACGTTATATTGCCGGAAAGCGTGCATGCCCGTAATGTAAAACGTGTGATGACTTAAAACACATTAAAGAAAATGGTACCTCCAACTTCGTCATTCATTGGCTCATTATCATTACGAATTTTGTTCATTGATTCCCCTACTCGTGGTATGTTAGGATGTCATCCCGGCTCACCATTTGGGAAAAACAAAGGATAACATAATGGATCGTAACATCCATAGTACGACTGAATAGTTTGACTTTATTCAGACCTACCATAGACTACAATACTTCTTTTATAGGCAGTGATATTTCATTTCCTTCAACCCAAATACCAGCAACTTATGTAAACACGTATATAATTAAGTGTCATTAATATGTGTAACACTCGGATATTTTCCTTGTAGCCGACAAAAGAAGAAAAAGAAATAAAGTCCAAAGTCGGGGGGACCAAACTTGCCAAAGCGGGAGAAAATTGGTGAAAGTGGGGGATTAAGAAGGGGAGGGCAGCCAGACCTTCCCCACTCTTGTGTAAACTTAGCCAAACAAAAGAAGAGAAGATAGAAAGGAAGAAAAGAGGAAGAAAAGTTGGTTCGGGTTAGTTTGAGTAAGCAAAACCGTTGAGAAGCGAGTCAAATCGAAGCTCTTCACGTTGTGGTCATTTGTGTGAGTCCTAGGACCCCTATTTTACTTGTTTTAAACCGATTTAGGGCTGGAACACATAGTAAACCTGTTTTTCTATGTGTGTGTGTTTGACCCATTTGGGTGTGATTGCGTGTGGTGCATTTGGAGTTTGATTACGGGCTTGTGTGTGCCTGAATGGTGTCATAGTATGCATTCCTAAGGTTTAGGATGGTTGATTTGGGCTTAGAATGGGTTTGGATAAGCTTGGTGGTCGAAAATGGCAGATTGGGTTCGGGATGACTGCATTCTGCACCAGTTAGGGCTGGGCGACCGACTGGAGGCCATACGGCCGACTGGAGGGCGATTGGGGTTCAGTCGCACGATTGAGGTTTAGTAGCACGACTGGGGATCCAGTCGCATGGGGAGTCATGCGACTGAGAGCTCAGTCGCATAGGTGCCCATTCACATGAGGTCCATTCGCATGAGGTACATTCGCATAGTGTTCATTCGCACGATTGAGAGTCCATTCGCACGATTGGGTGTTCATTCGCATAGGTGTTCATCCGCATAGGTCCAATCGCATGATGTTTAGTCGCATAGAGGCCATGCGACTGAAGGGTGTCCATACGCCTAATTAGGGTTGTTGCACCCTAGGAGAAGCATAGTTTGATTACTGACTTTCAGGGAAAGTGCAGATGTAAGTTTTGACGTGGAAGTTCCCGTAAGTGCATGTAAGATGGCCGTTGAGGCCTTAGAGGTTATGTCGGGCATGATAATGATGATGATGCATGGTTATGCGTGATGTATGTTATGTATGTATGATGATGCCCTGTATAGTAATGCTATAGTGTATGTTAATGTTCCTTATTATGATGTATGTTTATCTTTCTCGGGGCTTTACGTGTTATGTTAATGAATGAAATGAAAGTATTATGTAACGTAAAGTGAAAGATAATGAAAGAGGAACATAATGAATGAATGCACGCATCAATAAAGAATAAGAGTAAGAAAGGCTTGCAAGCAAATATAGGAGGTGAGCGACCTTGTTGTTGCAACAGACTCGAAATGGAATCCTTGTCTTGCGCCCTCAGTAATCGTGGCTGTGTGCTATGAAAAAATCCTGACACTGGGATCAACCATTGTATAGAACCATCGCTACATATCCTAGGTACTGTGGCCAGGAGGGTGCGGTGCGCCGATATAGAAGGTCTATGATAGGCCTAGGCCTAGTACCACGATACAGAAGGATATTACATGCGACAATGGTACACTTAAACTATACCTTAGGTGTTGTGGCCAGGAGGGTGCGGTGCGCCGATATAGAAGGTCTATGATAGCCTAGGTCTAGCACCATGAAACAGAAAGGTATTGTATATAGTGATGGTACCCCTAAACTCTACCTTAGGTGCTGTGGCCAGGAGGTTTGATGCAGAAAGTTAAAGAATGAACGAATGAAAGTAATGAACGGAAGAGTATAATGATTAAGTATGAAACGAAATCCTTGCCACTTGACCTCCGTAATCACGGCTGCGTGCCATGAAGAGGGTAAAGTTTGACAGGATCTATATAGAAGAAAAAGATAATGAATGATGAAGATAAAAATGATATTATCTATGTGTACGTATGATGTGTGATAGCATGAAAGTAAAGAAACGGTTTTAATGAAAGTAAAGTATTTTATTTATAAAACTAGATCTCACTCAGCAACGCTGACTTTTTATATGTTTTCAGTTGGCAGGTAATGTTGCTGAGGATGGCACGAGGCGGCTACTCAGCTCTTTTGGATGGCATTCTTTTGTATAATGCTTTTGTGATGTAATACAACAATATATATTTTGTAATTGATTAATGTTGTATTAACTTACAAAAGTATTTATAGTAAAATGAAAAGTTATTTCACAGTTTCCGCTGCATGATTTTAGTAAAGATTATATAATTATGTGTTTTAAGTGCGATGATGACCAGCTGTAAGCGTCCCGGGAACGGGGCTTTACAAGTTGGTATCAGAGCCAAAGTTTAAGTGAAATGGGTAAATTTTCAAAATAAACCTTAACTTAAACTGAAAATGGGACGGAAAGGAAAGGGATGCCAATCTGAGTAGCTGCGTGCCATCAGGTATTT
>BJCO01797624.1:0-11502 GCA_018326465.1 Flaveria floridana | reverse complement strand
GGAACATGTGTCTTCTACCCTCTTGGATGTTGGATACCAAACCATTAAACATATAGGCTGACATGTTAAATGGTTGGTTTGTGCACAGAGCACATTTAGCTGAGGATGTGGATACAGGAATGTCATTCTAACTGGTCTTCCTTTTAGATAAGAAATGTTGGAAGATGTGAATAAGGAATCTCCATTATAGGTCTACCAGCCCTTTCATTATTTGCTTCCCTTTATCTCTTCATCATCTAGCTCTAATGGAGTATCAGCATCATCCCCAAACTGAAGACACTATCTCACAGTTTGCTCAGTAATCACGAGAGTGTGATCCTCAGTGATTCTTCCTGACAGAGTTCTCACCCCATCTATGTCTGTCACTTCAGCAGTTCCCTAGAAAGATCTGATGAAGTTATCATGGATAATAGGTCTGACAGCAATGGAATGTGCCACTCTAGTAGTTAGGATGAATCTGATCATGTCTGTTAAACCTTCAGCCTCAGGAGCATCACGGTCAAGATAACCACTGACATTATGGAGCTTGCTCCATGTAAGTTTTGCCATCGGATTCTGCACAAGATGCATATGTGTTAGATGTGAATCCTTGTTTATCAATTACATTGATGAAATCAAGTTGATTATTTCATTTTGACTTTTTGATGGTCAAAATTAAGCAATCAAAGGGTACTATTACATATGAATTTTGACCTAATCTGGATTTTGTAATGTATGATTTTGTATCATTTTTTATATATTATTTTGGTGTTTGTTTTCTGATTCAACTGATTCAACTCCATTTTTTTTGAAACATAAGTTTTGAGGTCAACATTTTCGGTTTTGAAGATCCCCTGTTCATCCGAAGGATAATTAGGGTTTCGAAAATCATATGTTTGTGTTGATTTTCAAGATCCTATGTATCATTTATCTCGGAAATGCTTATCAATCCTTAGTTTGTGGATGTTTTGAGATTCTTTCAGTTCTAGGGTTCTGAATTTTGAAATGAGTTCATCGACTGTATCTAAGAATCACCTTGTTTTTGATACTACGATGGTATAGAATCGAAATGTAGGCACTATTAGATTTGATTAACACTGAATCTTTTGATGATGGTGATGAATCTTAATTATGGATGAAGAACAGTAGGAGAGGTGTTTTTCGTCGTCGCACTATAGAGTCTCTCAAAATTGAAAAGTATCAAATGAACTATAGTGATCTGTTTATATAGTACTTTTAATGACCTTTTCAATCTTACAACTGTTAAAAACAAATGCGGTCGACTACTGCAGTACATGCGAATGGTAAAAAACAAATACGGTCGTCTACTGTAGTAAATGCGGAAGAGTAAAACAACCATCATTTGTTTACTGTAGCAAATGCGGAAGAGTAAATTCTATCAGCATTTGTTTACTGTAGCAAATGCGGAAGGTTTAAGTTCAGACTTTCTAACACTGTAGCAAATGCAGATGCTTTAAGTTTACATATGTCTTTGCACTGTAGCAAATGCGGATGTTTTACTTATTCAGCATTTGTACACTGTAGTTAATGCTGAAAAACACTTGTCTTCCTGAATTTACTTCAACAAATGCGGAAGAACAACCGAGTTGTTTGCATTTCTTGAACTTCATACATAGTGACAGAATAGTGTGAGCATACTTCTAAAATGCATATATATAACAAAATTCAAGTATAGAATTTTAGCCATATTAGAGAAATGCGGCTGAGAAAACAAATACGGATGAACAATTTTCTCTCCGCATTGGTTATCATACTTGAAAACTGTTAATATTTATGGCGAGACTAATGTGGTAGAGTTAACTTATCCATATTACTTTCACTTGTGTTTTGCATCTCCAAACTATTACCTGCATTGGTTATTTGCTTAGGCTACCTTCACTCGCATTAACCAATGCACTTGCCTGCATTAAGTTTTGAGATTGTCAACACTTAATGTTTCTCTTGTGGATATTTTTGGCTGATCTTGGTTTGATGCTTGAACTTTATGAAGATGAGTCTTTTGCTGGTTTATTATGAAGTTTTGTCTATTTCTTGAGTTGTCAATTCTTGCTTGGATTGACTTGTTTATCAGAGATGATACAAGTTTCCCAGTGTTTACTGATCTTGGACTTTGTGCTTTAAAATGTTTGCAAAAAACTGAGATAATATGATATAACTTTTGCACCAATACAGTTAGATTTTCTGATTTTTTGGAACTGTTTTTGAGTTTTGAAAACATATGTACATTGATAATCAAATTTTAATTACTCCCCTAAAATTTTATATCTATATGAGATAGAAACTTTAAAGAGCTGAAAATTTTGAAAAGAAAATCTTTTTGTGATTTTTGTACAAGAAGTTGAGATATTCCTTTATTTGGGATCATATCAATCTTACCTTTCACAAGTGCAGGCAATTGTTAGTAAAACAGTCGTGTTCATGAATATATTGATTGAAGGTATGTTTATCTGCTTAAACTCATACATGGTTATATTTTGATGCAAATGATCTTATCATGTTTTGAGTGAATTGGGTATTCAACATGTACCTCACACTCAAAAGCATGTTAAGGTTAACCATCAGCATGCAATATATGGTAGAACTTTTAACATCTTACTTGACCAGGTTACTTAAAATGTGAAATCTCATTTTGCTTAATCCTCATTGGGATTCTTCTATTTTTAATCCTTTTATCACTTTTGATCCACATTGGGATTTTTTTCACTTCACTTTGGTAGGTGATTTCTTAGGATTCTTTTGTTTCATTCATTTAGAATGATTTTTATTCTGTTTGTTTCATCCAAGTTGGACGTTTTCCTCATTAGGAATCTTGATTGATCATGACGTCAGCACTATGTGCTTGTTTCTCTAGGTCTTTGCTCAGTAAAACAGAAGAGAAACTGATGTTAGTAAAAGAGATTCATATGATATCATTACCTGGTGTGTTTAGGTTACTACACACACATACATTTGGATAAGCCAATACTTACACACACTATGAGATGAGAGCTTCATAGTTGAATATAAGCTTTAGTTTATCACTGCATATATCTTCTTTTCCAAGTTGAGCCTACCCGCATATCAGATAAGTCTTGTCAGTCATTCAAGATTTATAAGTAAGGACAGTGAATGATATAACGACTGTAATTATACCATTTCCCATGTATAAGTCATACACTGCTTCTTTTTACTTTCTTTTTGTATTTTTTGGAATATTTGAATGTTTTTGTTGATTTTAAATTTTAATTAAGGTTAATCAAGCCAATTGACTGAACTAAGAATTCAAATCTGCTTGGATCAAATGCCTTAGTGAATAAATCAGCCAATTAATTATCAGTGTGAACCTGTATCAATTTGATTAACCTCTTTTCAGCACAATCTCTCAAAAAATGATATCTAACTTCAATGTGTTTAGTTTTTGAGTGTTGAACTGGATTATTTGTTATGAACATAACTGCTGTGTTGTCAATTTGAATTAGAGTGTGCAAGAAGTTAAAACCATAATCAAGCATCTGGTTTTGAATCCAGAGAACTTGAGAATAGCATGCTGATGGTGCTATATATACTCAGCTTTAGCTGTTGAAACAGATATATTTGTCTGCTTCTTACACTGCTAGGAGACCAGTCTGGGACCAAGAAATTGAAAACCGCCAGAAGTGGATTTTCTGTTGAAATTGCGTCCCCCATAATCACTATCAGTGTATGTATAGAGATTGAAGTCTGTTTTTTGAGTAATGATGACCGAGTAGGGTGCCCTTAAGATATCTGAATATCCTCTTGCCTGCATTCACATGGGATTCCTTAGGATCTGCTTGATATCTGGCACACACATAAACACCAAACATAATGTCAGGCCTACTAGCTATTAGATACATAAGTGAGCCTATCATAGAACGATAGTGAGTCTGATCCACTGATTTGCCTTCAGGATCTGGACCAATCTTTACTTTAGTGTCAACAGGAGTTCTGATGGACTGACAATCAGCAAGCTTGAACTTCTTCAACATTGTTTCCACATATTTTGACTGATTAATAAAGATTTCGTTTGCTGTTTGTTGGACTTGTACTCCTAGAAAGAATGTGAGTTCCCCCATAGCACTTATTTGAAATTTTGAATGCATGAGTTCTTCAAATTCTTTGCAGAGTACCTTGTTTGTTGAGCCAAAAATGATATCATCCACATATATCTGAACTAGCAACACGTCATTTCCTTTTCTTTTTCCGAAGAGAGTCTGGTCAATCATTCCTGTTTCATAACCGTTTTCAAGAAAGAAGGATGATAGAGTCTCGTACCCCTTCCTTGGAGCTTGATGAAGACCATACAAGGCTTTGTCGAGCTTGTACACGCTGTGTGGAAAATCTGGGTCATCAAATCTAGGAGGTTGACTCACATAGACTTCTTCAGCAAATCTTTCCATACAGAAAAGCACATTTCACATCAATTTGATAAACAGTGAATTTCATAAATGTTGAATATGCTAGAAAGAGTCTTATTGCTTCTAGTCTGGATACAGGAGCAAACACCTCATCATAATTGATTCCTTCTTCTTGAGTATACCCTTGAGCCACTAGTATTGCTTTATTTCTAATAAGGATTCCCATGTCATCAATTTTTTTCCTGTATAGCAACCTGGTACTGATAGTGTATTGTCCTTCAGGAATATCTACCAGTTGCCATTCTTCTTGTTTCTTGAATTGTAGCAACTCTTCCTGCATTGCCTCAATCCAACTGTTGTCTTGAAGAGCCTCTTTGATATTTTTAGGTACTGTTTGACGAAGAAAGTAGGAGAACAAACAAATGTTTGCTATGCTTGATTTGCTTCTTGTCACCCGCTCATTAAGTTCACCAATGATGCTATCTACTGGATTATTCTTGTGTATTCTAGTGGTTGGAATTGAGTCACCAGCAATGGTTACATCAAGTTTGGAGACATTCAGATCATCTTGGTATGAGTCAACTCATCTTGTACTATAGGGGAGTTGTGAAAATAATCAAAGACTGCTTCAGTTCTTGCTTCAGCATCAGTAGCACTTTGATTACTTCTATCATTTGAAGTTCTTTCAGTTTCAACTGGTGGTGCAAGATGATCTTGATTTCTGACTTCAGTGGTTGGTTCTTCTGAAGGATATGGTTGTATACTTGGACCATCTTCAGTTGCAACACTTTGATTTTGAACTGATTGTCTGACAGGATCAGTGTGCAGTGGCACATCTTCATTAAGTTGCTCAGTAGACGTTGGTGAAATCATTTGAAAGTCATTCCTTCTTTTGACTAATGATGAAGATTCAGCTAATTGTAGGTTTCCTGCATCAGACAAGTGATATTGATCAAACAATTTTGTAAAGGAGTCAATATCAAACAACTAGTCAGGACCATTTGTAGATTTGGGAAAAGAATATTCCTTGAATTGAACATTTGTTGATTCATCAATTATGTTTAATCTAGGATTAAACACTCTATAAGCCTTTGAGACAGAAGAATAACCAATAAATAATCCTTCATCAGACTTGGATGAAAACTTTCCCAAATGGTCTCGGGTGTTTAATATTGAGACAGGACAACCAAATGACTTAAAAATCTAATAACTGGTTTTCGTTGAAAGATTAGATCATAAGGAGCCTTGTTGCTTTCTTTTACAATCAAAGTTCTATTTTGTACAAAGCACAATGTGTTAACTACTTCTGCCCAAAAGGTAATTGGCAATTTAGCATCGGCTAGCATGGTTCTTGCTGCTTCAATTAGTGTTCTATTTCGCCTTTTCGCTACCCCATTTTGTTGAGGAGTTCTAGCTGCACTAAATTGATGAGCGATGCCTTTGGTTGTACAAAATGAACTCATGTCTTCATTTTTAAATTCTGTCCCATTATCACTTCTAATTGTCTTAACTTTATGATCAAGTTGGTTTTCAATTTTTATGATAAAATCTTTTATTAGTTGGGACGCTTCGTTTTTATGAAGTAGGAAGAAGACCCATGTAAATCTGGAAAATTCATCTATGATCACCAAACAATACTATTTCTTTCCAATACTCATAACATGAGTTGGTCCGAAAAGATCCATATGAAGTAACTTCAATGGAGAATTGTTTGAGTTCACTTTATGTTGTTTTCCTTTGAGACATGCTGAACAGTGGTTAATAAAGTGAAATTCTTTTTGGGGCAAACCAATGACATGATTTCCCTTGACCAATCTATTCATGTTTTTGAAATTTGTGTGTCACAAACGTCTGTGCCAAAGCTGTGACTCATCAAAAGATGTTTTTGACAGTAGAATGTTTCTTCTTTTGGTAAAGCAGAATTGAGGTTTAAGACATAGGTGTTATTCTTCCTCAGGGTCTTCAAGACAACCCATTCTTTAGGAATTTGAAATCCTGGTTTCAGAACGTAGCAATGAGTGTCAGTGAAGTGAGTGGAATATTTCTTGTCACAGATCTGAGACACGCTAAGTAGATTGAAATTCAGTTGTTCATAGTAATTCACTCTATCAAAGCTCAACATCCTATTTGTTACAGATCCTTTACCAGTAATTCTACCACCTTGTGAATCTCCACCAAATGCCACAGTTGTTCCTTGAATATGCTTGAAGTCATGAAGGAGGGAATGATCTCTAGTCATGTGTCGGGAACACCCATTTCCACATACCATAAACTGTTGGACCTGTATGAGTGACTCTGCAAGCACAGAAAGAACTAATTAGAGTGTGGAACCCAAGCCATGATGGTCTTGGGTTTTCCGTTCCTATCCATGATAGTAACTTTTTAGTACTTTCCTGTAATTTGTGACTTGGGTGATGTGGTTAATTTCTATTTATGCCTTGGGTGTTTCATCACATCTGCATCAACTGAAGAGTCAGAAGAGTATTCAAACCTTTGATCCCTATTTCTCTTCAAAAATTAAACCCGTTTTTGATTATCAAACTTTCTTTTTGAATCATGAAAATGATAAGTTTGTCTGAAGTTATGTTTTATATTGTTTTGAACTCTTTTTAACTCTTTTAGATTACTCAAATCATCATCAGACCTGGAAGTCTTGAATAGTTTATTATTAGAATGACTATTGATATTGGGTTTTGCAGATGTGCTTGGTGAAATGGGCTTCCTTGATGTTTTGTATAGAACCCGTTTTTGATTATCAAACTTCCTTGATGTTTTGTATAGAGCAGCTTGATCAGCAGAATGTGTCACTGGAATGTGAGGCCCTTTGCATATGGAAATCCAATAGTTCAGATGTACACCTATAATGTAATTCATAAACCTAATCTTCCATTGCTTAAACTTAGATTTGTGTTTAAGCATAGGAGGTTTAGGAGCATGACCAAGTTCGGAGAAATTATATGAATCCATGTTGATAAGCTGTTTTTAACTTGTTTAAGTACTGATTAGCTTGATTATTAAGTCCTCCTAGTCTAGTAAGTCCAAAAACAGTCTTATATTAACAGATCTGCTTAGTGAATAGCAGAAATTTGATAGAACTTCTTTTGTTAAGTTTATGATTTAGTTTCTGGTATGATTTTATGTTGAAATTACAGTTCAAAGATCTGTTTTTTTAGAGGCTGATGATGAAAGAACAGTGTCTGTCGAAGTATTTCCACAGGTATTCAACTTGTATACTGAATAGAGGCAGTTGAACACTCTATCAACAACTCAATCACCAGATCAATCAAGTTCAACTTAGATCTGTGTAGATCTGAAGAAGAACCGAGAGCCAAAGCTCTGATACCAATTGACTGGGTGTGAGAATGATGTTCTCTATTGTTGTTAAACAACACGGACCGAATATGATGATTGAGTCAGTGATTATATGGTGGAATCAAACAAACAAAGAACATTGAATGCAAGAAATACTAGCAAATGCTTCTTTGTATTGATTAAGATGAACAATTACAATAAATGCTAGGGTTTGAGCACTATACAGTAACCGGACACCTTGGGGACAAGAGACGGATATTCTGATTGTCTAAGGTTAAAGTCAAAAGTCTTTGTCTAATGTCTAAAGTCACCTCACATACGAGGTTGTCTATTCTATTTATAGGCTGACAGGAAGCCTTTACAAAAAGACTAAAATACCCTTATACATAATCTAGTCTAAGTACAAAAGGGTTTCATCAGCATTTGTTTTGTTCATCCGCATTGACTAATGCGGATGTGTTGAACTCCATCAGCATTTGGTTTTCTTTAACCGCATTAGTGTTTGGTCATCAGCATTGACAAATGCGGATGAACAAACACTTAGCGCATTTGTTGCTGATGATCCGCATTAGTTAATGCGGAAGAGTAAATCCTTGGTAGCATTTGTTCGGTTGTCCACATTTGTTAATGCGGAAGAACAAATACTTGTCAGCATTTGTTCTTTGGTCATCCGCATGTACAAATACGGATAGTCGACATTTGTCTTCTTTTTTTGATGCAGATTCTTCATCCACATTGGTTCTTGGACTTAGGGAGATTCCAGCAGAACAACCATCATCCACTACTTGAATTGGCATGTATGATCCTTTCAGGGTCCAACACTCTAGATGTTGTATTTGGATTTATTCGGTCCACTAAATATGCAGAGTATTGGAAAGAAATCTTATTGTTTAGTTATCTTTGATGACTTTACAAGATTTTCTTGGGTTTTCTTATTGCATGCTAAATCTGAAACAACTGAATTATTAAAAGAGTTTATCATTAAAGTTGAAAATTAGATAGAACAAAAAGTGAAAATCATTATAAGTGACAATGGAACTGAATTTAAAAATCCTAATATTGACATGTTTTTTGCAGGAAAAGGAATTGCTCATCAGTTCAGTGCTCCTCGAACTCCATAACAAAATGGAGTTGCTGAAAGGAAAAATAAACTTTGATCGAGGCTGAGCGTTCCATGTTAGCAGATGCAAAGATTCCAATCACTTTTAGGGATGAAGCCATATCCACAGCATGTTTTGTGCAGAATTGTACATTACTTGTGAAAGATGAACAAAAAACTGCATATGAGTTGATGTTTGGTAGGAAACCTAATATAGATTTCTTAAATCTTTTGGTTAACCTGTTTTGATTTTAACTTTAAGCAATCATCTAGGAAAATTTGATACAAAATCTGATGATGGATTTTTTGATGGACACTCGTCGGTTTCAAATTTAGAGTTTACAACTCTAGGACGAATGTTATTCTTGAAACCTTTAATGTTAAATTTCTTGAAAACTCATTTCTATCAGTTTCAAATGGTCCAACTTAGTTATTTGATTTAGATTCATTGTCAAACTCTTTCAATTCTAACTTGTTTGAAATTCAAGTGAAAAGAAGAAACAAGAAGGAGATCTAGGATCTTTCAGTGATGATTCTAATTCTGATGGTATGGATGATTTAAGCCCTGATTACCCTTCCTTTACATTTGTCAAAGATTCTATCTTTCGTTCTAAATCTAATTATCAATCACAATCTCATCAAGCTCAAAATCCTCCAATTCTAATCATTCAAATGTTTCACAACCTATTCCTAATGATGGGCCTGAAATTATTCAACCTAAGTCTGGCACTTCATCAGTTTCTGGTGATGTAGTTGTTACTGATCATCTTGATTATTTTATCTACTCACCCACTCAAGTTCCTAATTTCACTCCACATACTTCAAATCTATTGCAGCAGCTATCTGACTTGAACCAAACTAATCTAGATGTTCATGTTCAAGAAGATGAGATTCCAACATCTTGTGTTCACAAGAACTATCCTACGTCCCAGATGATAGGTCTATTGAATGAGAGAACTATGAGGAGTCATTCAGAAAAAGCAAATCTTTGCTTATACTCATGTTTTCTATCTCAAATTGTCCTTAAAAACATCATAAAAAGGTTTAAAGGACAATAGTTGGATTGAGGTTATGAAAGAACAGTTAATACATTTCCACAAACAGGAAGTTTGGAAGCTTATGGATTTACCTGAAGGAGAAAATACCATTGGCACAAAATATTTATTTAGAAACAAATTAGATGATCGAGGAATTATTGTTTGCAACAAAGTGAGACTCGATGCACAAGGTTACACCCAAGAAGAAGGAATAGACTATGATGAAGTATTTGCTCTAGTTGCAAGACTTGAAGCAATTCGTGTTTTACTGGCTTATGCTTCATATATGAAATTCAAGGTGTACCATATGGATGTAAAAGATGCTTTCTTGTATAGACCAATCACTAAGGATGTATATGTCAAGCAACCTCTGAGTTTCTAAGATTCAGAATATCCTCATCGTGTGTACAAGCTTAGTAAAGCATTGTATGGTCTTCATCAAGCTCCTAGAAATTGGTATGATATATTGTCACAGCATTGATCTAGCATGGATACATAAGAGGGAAAATTGATACAACTTTATTTATAAAGAAGGATGCTGATGAACTTTTATGTGTTCAAATCTATATTGATGATATCATATTCGGTTCTACAAGTCCAAAGTTGTGCAATGAATTTGAAGAAATCATGAAGCCTCGTTTCTAAATAAGTTCTTTGGGAGAAATTAGTTTTTTGCTTAGTTTGCAAGTGAAACAGTCTGCAGATTGAATTTTTATTAATCAGGAGAAATTCATTGAAAAACTCTTGAAAAAGTTTAAACTGTAAGATTGTCAATCTATTAGAACTCCAACTGACGTCAATACCAAGATTGAACGTGATCCAAAGTAAAAACTATTGACAAAACTTTATACAGATCAATTATTGGTTCCTTGATGTATCTTACTATATATAGACCTGATATAATGTATGTTGTTTGTGTCTGTGCCAGGTATCAATCAGACCCAAAGGAATCTCACATTATCGCTGGCAAACGCATATTTAGATATCTCAAAGGAAAACTGGCTCTAAGGTTATGGTATTCTTATGAAAGAAACTTCAAGTTACACAGATATACAGATAGTGATTATAGGGGATGTTGCCAAGATCGTAAATCTACAATGGGTGGTTGTCAGTTTTTAGGTCCCAGATTAGTCTCATGGCAATGTAAGAAACAAACAAATGTGTCCGTTTTAACTGCAGAAACTGAGTACATAACTGCATCAGAAGGATGTTCTCAAATCCTTTGCTTATAAAAACAACTGTTGGATTACGAGTTCAATTTTCTTAAAACTCCTATTTATATTGATAACACATCTGCTATGTTTATAACAGTTAATCCTGTCCAACATTCCAAAACAAAATATATCGAAATTCGATATCATTTTCTTAGAGATAAATTTGAAAAAGGGTTATTCATTTTGGTTAAAATATCAAGTGAAAAACTGGATGATCTATTTAAAAAAGCATTCTTACCAGGTAGGTTTGAGTATTTAGTCGAGTCAATTGGTCTCTTAAATCATTTTTAATTACATGATTGAGTTTCTTTTTATTGATTTAGTCATAAAAATGAAAAGAACTCTCTCCAATATAAACAATAAAATTTCAAGAGAAACAGTCAAAGTTGACTGCCTGATTATATATATTATGTGTGTTTTAAAAAGAAAATGAAAATACAGAAATAGAAAATAGTAAAAGCAAATAGAAAATTTTTAAACAAAAA
>BJCO01797611.1:0-15955 GCA_018326465.1 Flaveria floridana | reverse complement strand
TTATCATTGTGATCTAATAACCTAGCAAATTTTAAGTCAATGCTTTCCCTAAATTTTTCACAATCAACACAAGCATGTTTAGCAAAAAGTTCATCTTTCGATTCTATCTGTGCAGATGTGGACGTTCCGGCCATGAAAGCATTCTGAGACTCTGGTTGTGCTTCAGATTCAGCGTTCAGATCATTCTCAACAATTTGATTAACAGCAGCTAAAGTCTCTTCCATTTCAGCAGTATCAATCTCAGCTGAGCTCTCCCCCTCACACGCTGAGTCTTCATTTAAGTCTTCAACAGATGCTATGTTGGCTTCACCGTCAGATAAGAATCGGAAGGACCAATCATGTCCTTCATCGCCTTGAGCAACCATAGCCTTGGAATCACTGCCTGTGGGAGCTGTCTTCTTCTCTTTGTCTTGCCTGTTGAAAGATGAGAATGGATTCCCATTGCCAGTCTTCTTTGGTTTCACACAATCTTTCTTGAAGTGGCCTTTTTCACCACCGTTGAAACACGTGACTTTGGACTTGTCAAAACCAAATGTAGTATCTTTTGTAGCCACGAGATTCTGTCCTGTATTTTTCACAAACTTCTTAGCTCTTCGCACAACACTTGCAAGAGCCCACATAATGTCCATACGTTCCAGCTCGTTCTCATCTACCTGCTCATAGTCTTCATCGGCTAGGTGGTAGTTTCCAATCTTACCAGCCACTAAACCATCATAGGAGTGTACTACCGCAGCAAGTAGATCCATGTGCTCCTTTGCAACTTCCACAATTACTTTTCCCAAATTTTTAGTCATTAACTTTGTAGATTGAGTAACTATTGGACTTTGTAGAACCCAGATGCACCATGTGACTCACTTGCAAATGATGAGCCTTGATCAGTAGATGGGGATGCATTTGACACAAACGTTGTTTGCAGAGGTTCTCCAGAAGATTTGGTAGCATAAGTAGAAGTAGGAGTAACATTGTAGAGTGAAGGGTCTTGTATGCATGCTCCTTTCTTCGTTCTGTACTTGTGACGCACTTCTTCATCTCTCAGTTTCAGAATGAAGTCATTTATGTCTAAAGTCTCTAAAACTGAATTATAACGCAAAGTGGAAATAAAAGAGTCCCACTTTTCTGGTAAACCATCAGACAAGCTTGCAACCTTATCTTCCTTTGACGTCTTAACCCCATGAGTGTGAAGTTCACTCATCAAATGGTAGAAGCGATCAATGATCTCATCCAAGCTTTCATTCCCAATGGATGAAAAGTTGTCAAACTCTTTCCTCAATGCTTTAGCCTTCAGTGACTTCAGAGTTGAATTCCCATCATATCTCTTCTCTAGAGCTTCCCATAACTTTTTGCTTTGTTTATGCTTTGAGTATTGATGAATGATATCCTTGGGATTTGACTGGGTTAACATTGCATAAGCCTTCTTTTCTGCATTATAGGCAACCTTCTGTGCATCACTAAGTCCACTTAAAGTCAACGGTATACCATCAGCACCAACGGGCATGTTACATCCAGTCTCAATCGAGTTCCACAAATTGGTATCCACACCATTAAGATGAATTTCAAATATTTGTTTCCACTGAGGAAATTCATCTATAGACAGTAGTTTCGATGGTTTATTATGGTTTCCAATTTCATTCTCCAGTAACAGAAGATTCTAGATTCTAGAGTCCTTTCCAGCTGAGAAAGCAGAGTTTTCCGAGTCCATTATCTTTGTTTTAACTTGAATAACAAACTGTCTGTGCGATTGGAGAGTAAGACTGAAATGCGACTGACACTAACAGTATGCGATTGAACTCAATCGGGTGATTGAAGAGGCGATTGAGACACTTGGGTGACTGTACAGACCGACTGATTCAACTGGGCGATTGAACTGGGTGACTGACTCAACTGGGCGATTGAACTGGGCGACTGACTCAATCGGACGATTGAATTGGGCAACTGGACTTCAGTCGTACGATTGAGATAATCGTGTGACTGAGACTGCTGAAATCGTGTTTTTTTGCAAAATTTGACCTAAAATGCAATTTTTGACACCCTAGTCGGCTGAAAGTCGAAAAATATTGATTTTTCAGAACATGCACACGTAAAGACTTGATTTTTAGTAGAAAGATTGGATCTTTTCACGTAAAAACATTGACTTTACCAAAAACTTGATTAAATCCACGAAGAATCAAGAGCCTGTGCTCTGATACCACTTGTTAGGACCGTGTACGGATGGAGTACTAACTGATTCTTTGTTAAACCGGATCAAATAGTGTGGAATCCTATTTGATTGGCGATCCAATCAGGGAAAACGTTAACAAGATCAAACCTAATGATTAGAAAATGTTAAGAACGAACTAGGAATGATCTGAAACGTTTTGTGAAGTTGGAAGGGACGAACAGGGCGCTCTGGGTCGACTAGGGTTGCAAATATTCGAAGTCTTCTGTTTTTCCACGAATTAAGTTGTATTTATAGGTAAGGGTTTCTCATTCGTGCGACTGAATCATACGCATGGTTCAGTCGTGTGATTGAGCCATGCGCTTGATCCATACGTACGACTGAGCAATCAGTCATACGACTGGTTCAATCTAATGTTCTAGTCTTACGACTGATCCAGTCTTCTGGTTCAGTCATGCGACTGTGTCATTCGCATGAAGTTATTCATGCGTATGGTCCATTGGCATGGGCCATTCGCATGATAACTTAATAATTCTAAGTTTAAACGTATTAGTTTTCATTACATTATGCATATCAATTCAAACAATAGCTTACCTATACAATCAATCAACCATACTTTACACAACCCATTAATGAAACATTAAACCTTATAAGCATAAACAACCATTTGCATTTCATTAATCGTCTTTCTATTACATATATGTAAGACATTAAAGAGATATTACATTGAGATCAGAATCTAGGTACATATGTATCAACAAAAGAGATGAGGGATCTGAAAGAAGGTCTGGTTCAGACATTGATACAGATGAAGAAGTGAATGTTGATGTGATGCCTGAGGATATGGACTATGGAAATCAAGAGATGATTTATCTAACCAAACATGTGATGATCTGGAGGTGGCAGAGGTTGATAAATCAGGATGGTTAAACGCTACTGAAGATCACATATGTTAAACTCCGTTATGGCAAAATTTCGCTAAAGAAAATTCAGATTTTAAAGCCAAAATCATCAGTTGGAAATATTCACCTAAGTTGAAGAGGTATTTGATCAAAAGAAGAGGAAGCGTGATACAGTATTTCAAATCAAGGAAGAACTTGCAGTCTCTACCAAAATGGGATATCGTTCATTTATATGAGCTTCCCATGATTGATGACAACAAGAATGAACGAGCTATAATCATGGAAAAATATATACATCAGAAGTAGATGCAGGACTCCCAAACATTAAGCCTCAAGATCCAATGAGAAAAAGATCCAAAAAAGAGATTTATCCGAGAATAGGGAATAGAAAGTTGATGTAAAGTCCATAATCCAATCGATCGAACTTCGTTTGATAGTTGCACTTGATAACACGCGAAGACGGGTGCGCACTCTAATCGAATCAATCGAGATAACAAGGTACTTCTAATATTCATCACAAAATCATTGCAATTCAAATGTATATAATATGTCGAATGATTACGATGATAATCGATACAAGATCGATCTCACCCGAGGGTGGAAGAATCACAAATGTGATCTGCTCGTTTTGAGCGAAACAAACTAAAAACACACATGCAGTCAAATGTACACTCATGTTTCTCTTTAAATGTGGCACACACCACTTTGCATGCACACACATGTATATATATACTTGCATCGCAATTTTCGCATGCATGTGGTTCCAGCCCAACTTTCGTATGCATGTGGTTCTCATCAAGATGTCGCATGCATGCAATTCTTCTACCTTTCGCATGCATGCATTTTGTCTACCTTTCGCATGCTTGCATGCAACTTCCATTCGCACGAGTTTGTTGCTCAACATGCATGTTGTCGCATGCAAGTTGTTATGCGAAATGATGTCACGCGAACCGCAAGTTGTTCATCGAGTATGTGTTATAACGATATTGTAATCCAAATGACTTGTCCCTTACAGTTGATCTTGAGGATACAACCTGTTAAAACCGTGAACAAAATCCGACTTCCTGATCAGCAGCCCTCTCATCTTAAAAACTTTGAAAAATGGTTTTATGATAATCAACTGGGTGAAGCTATGATGAGGAGAAAGAATGAAGCTAAAATCAGAGTTTCTGATCCAGTGGAGCTATTCATATTTAGCAATAAGGACTTGATAAAGCTTTCTAAAAACTTTATAAAACATGGTGCTCGGAGAGAAATGATGGTTGAAGCAAGATATTAAATTACATTGCCTCAAAAGCAAAGGGAATAAGATCAGAAGTGCAAAGGTTGGAGAAAAGCGTTCAAGCCTTGGTGGAGAAGGAAGCAAACAATGCTGAACTAGCAAGGATCCTTAGACACTCAAACTTCTCGGAGCTTAATGAATGAAGACCAAGTGAGCATCAATGATGTGCAAAAAGTAGTTTAATAAAATTAACTAAATCAACCTAAATTTTGGACTCTAGTAATACTCTAGAATCACTAAGAAACACTAAACAACTAACCGGCAAGTGTACTGATCGACTCTAGCATAGCAAAAGTAAGTCTGGATATTGAACCCACGAGACTTAATGAATTACAACAAAGACTCTATCTAGACTTAACTTGACACGGACATAACTAAATTTTTATTTTGGGGGGGTTTCTAGCAATTCGTAAGAAAGCAATTAAATTTAAAATAAATTAACTAAGCCAACTGAAGAACACGAATTAAATTGGACTTTACTCAGATGGTGAGAATACACTACCTAGGCTGGAATTCTAATTGCATTCAGTAATGGCTCTTATTTTGGAAGTTATCAACTATGGAACTTGGATATTTTAAGTTCTCACCTTTCGGGATATCTAAAGGACTCCTAACCCTTCTCAAGAGCACGCTATGACACCCTAAAGGTTGTTCAGATTACTAGCTATTAGACTTTCACACAAAATGCCTACCAGATTTATGAAAGTACCTTGCACGATTCACTCCCTCACAGGACCTAAATCTAAGGTGAACTTGGACTCTTAATTAGACTTGTTAGGCAGTAACCAACAGGGTGTTCTTCCAAGAAGCTCCCACCTCACGGTTTAATGACTTAGACCTAACAATAATCTCACACCTCACAGATATTAACGATTAGTTGAACACTTGATTTTATATGAAACCTGAAGATTACTTCTAAGGTCAATTTTGCACTTTAACCCTAAAAATTACAGATTTATTTTGTGATATAGACACTCACCAAAACCTGAAATCTAGCAAGAATCTATTCTGTGATAAAGACCATCACCAAGAATCATGCGAAGCAACAGACAATATTCAGACACTATCAAGCAGGCATATACATCTAATCAAAAGAACAAATTGCCTACAATTCATAAATAACCCATAGAATCCATAACTCCAATAAAAGTCAAAACTTTATACAATCCATCATCCAATCTAGGTAGTACAATGAAATTAGCCAATCAAAATCTCAAGTTCAATGAAAACAAAGCATAATCAATCAAACTAGACATGGTAAACAAGAAAAAAGCGAAAGTAAAGACACCCGAACGTCACTAATGCGAACCGACTGCTTCCCCGATTTTAATCTTCAATCCACGAGCTCCGAATGCTTGAAAACCTCTAAATCAATGCTCTAAAATCGTCCAGCCTCCTCTAATTCGTACCTTAGGGTTTTTCTAAATAAAGCATAATTTGTTTTCTTAAACCAAATCCAGTATATCTGTAGATAACACCCTCTCGTGGGTGGCGAGAGGGTTCTTCCACTTTGACTCGCACCCGGTGACAGAGAAAATAATGTCAGCTATCATAACAGCCTCTCACAGGTGGTGAGAGGCACACTATAATCAATTCACGGCCCGCTAGAGGGTGTAGAACCATCAATTCTGACTCGTTTTAGTTCTCGATCTCTCCAACTTGTTCCATGACTTGACTTCCTCGTGTTTTAACTCATTTTCTTCACTTTTCAGCTATATTAAGCTCACAGCACCTACAAAATGCAATTGGATCAAAAGACTATCTATTCTATGGAAAACGACACCAAAACTATAAAAATTGTATAAACTATATATGCATAACTGATGTATTTTGCAATACATCAATCAACCTCGGGGGAGTATTGTTGTATTAAGAGAGGTTGACGGTCACATGGATCCTAGATAGAATGGATTGAAGTCTAGATAGTTTGTTATTGTATTTTGTATGACCGAGCAAACTTTCAGGCAAACTTGTAAGCTCTCCCGCATCCTCTCCGACGATTTTGTTAAGTTAGATGTGTTACACATCGAACTTGGCAGCGAAGATGTGGGTGAACATAAGCCCTATTTATGTCTATAAACAGATGTTCATTTTCATGTGATAGGGGGACCTCTGGAATCAAAATGCTACTCTGTCAAAATTAGAAGTCATATTGCTAGGTGCTTGTATTCTGTTATTTTATTTAGCAATGATATATGATGTTGATGTTGATGCGGATTAGTTTAGTTTACTTGTATTGATCTTCTTATTCTTTAAAGTCTATTTCAAATCAAATCCTTGGAAAGTTATCAAATCAATTTATATATTGCTTATTTAGTTGCATTTGCTTTATCATTAGTATTGCTATTTTGACAAAGGACCAACAAGCACAACAACTAGCAGCAGCAATGTATTAAGCTTTAGCAGTTGATGTAGACACACAGGATTGTTTTTTTCATTGCCATGAGACTATCCTTCCACCAAGGAATTAACATCCCCTAGATGTATACTTTGAAGTCATATTGCATACACTATAGTCACTATATGTATAAGTGATGTGTTGAAAAACACATCCATTTTATTTCATATTTTCAAGTCAATCTCATTTAAAATTTAGTTAGATTCATTAGTTTTTACTTATTGTTAATTATTTTGTGTTTCACTAGGTGCTTGGGTGCTTAAAAGTGAAGAAAACACTTGGGAAACGAAGAAAAGAGCCAAACAATTGGAAAAGACCAACACTTAGAAGTTTTTCTAAGTGAAAAACTAAAAGTCTCTAGAAAATCCCAACTATGCGATACACACAGCAGGAGTGCTCCTCCCCCATGTATCTCACAGATCATGTTTTAGGGTTTTGGTCATTTTTTAATCTATGCGATACGCACAGTAGGAGGGCTTCTCCTACGCGTATCGTATAGATGGTGTTTTTTGGGAAAATTTTACAAAGTTGTGTTTAATAACTTTTCTCACAAAAACAAGGGTGTTGACCTGTAGCCGTTTCATGAGCATTCTTAAGGACAAATTGAAGCTTTTGCAAGGATTTGAAGCCAAGGATTGAAGCTAGGACCGAAGGAACAATAGCAAACGTTTGATCACGGGTTTTCATCTTTGTAACTTTGTTGATTTAGACTTTGTTTTGAACATGTTGATATTGTTTTCATTGTTTGAGATGATGTTTCTACTAAAAACAAGTAGTTAAGATCATACTACTACCTAGGTTGATGAATAGCTTGTGTTAACTTGAATGGATTTTGGCTATTGGACGGTTTTTGTGGTTAATGCTTATGTAATGATGTTTATTTCAATCAATTGGATGTGTTTGAGTGTTTTGGTCTAATTGTTGATGATTCCCTTTTCCACATGTTAGTTTTTGAATGTGTTGCATAGAAACTTGCATATCTAGATTGATTACTTTGTGTTTTTGATTAGTTGATGGCTTGCTAGGTGTAGTAACCATAAGAATTGGGTTGAATTGATTATTAAGCCTTAATGCTCTTCTTAATATAGGTTTGATGTTGGTTTTACATAGTTCAAAGTCAATAAGAACTTAGAAATGTGTTTAACTTAGTCATGTGGACATTCATGCGAATGGATCATACTTATGGCCCATATGCATGAATGAACCATGCTTATGGACCAGTCGCACGACTGAACCAGGTGACTGGATCAGTCGTATGACTGAGACATAAGATTGGTTCAATCGTAAGACTGAACCTTCAGTCAAGCGTATGAGTCAATCGCATGCTTCAGTCGCTTGACTGAACCATGCTAATGGTTCAATCGTACGAATGAACACTGATAACCTATAAGTACAACATAGTTTATGGAAAAACACAACACTTGCAAATACTTCATAATACTTCATACCCTAGCCGTCCAGAGCATCCCAAGTCGCAAATCCAAGTTCATAGTTCGTTCCTGATCGATTCCAATCCGTTCTTAACGTTTGTTTCATCATAAGATCAATCAGGTTATTCGTTTTCACTGATTGGATCGCCAATCAAATAGAATTCCGCACTATTTGATCTGGTTTCTCGCAGAATCCGTTAGTACTCCGTACGTACATGGTCCTAACAAGTGGTATCAGAGCCGAGGCTCATGATTTTGCGTGGATTCAATTGGTTTTGGTGTCAAAACTAATATTTTCATTCAACAGATACACTTTTTCGCTTCAAAACTTGTTTTTGTCGATTCTCTGTGTCAAAAGTTTCAACCTTTTCCCATACGGCAGATTAGGGTTTGTGAAAATTCGTAATTTTGAGTCATGTGCTCAAAAATTCGATTTTTTCCCGCAGCAGCAACTTCAGTCGCACGATTGGCCCAATCGCACGACTGAATCCCATTTGCATAGTTCAAATGCACGACTGAACTCATTCATACAGATCATTCGCACGATTGAAGTATTCCATACGGTTGACCTCATTCGTCTTGTTCATTCGCACGACTGAATCCAAACGCACAATTGAAGCCATTACGTCCTTCAATCACACGGTTGAACCAGTCGGCTTGTCCAATCGCATAAGTCAATCTGTCCGGTTCTTAGTTCATCAGGTTTACAGAAATAGAATATCTGTTCTCTACATTTACTGCTGGAAAGGACTCTTACATCCAGAATCTTCTACTTCTGGAAAGTGAGATCAGGAACCACAACAAACCGCTGAAGCTATTAACATTGGATGAATACCCACAGTGGAAACAACATTTTGAAATCTACCTAAATGGAGTTGACCCAAATCTTTAGATGTCTATTGAGATTGGTTATATGACACTAGTCAGTGCTAATAGGGTAAAGCTAACTTTAGGAGGAATGAGTGAATCCCAGAAGACTATGCATAATGCTAAAAAGAAAGCATATGCCTTGCTGACTCAGTCTATATCTATGGACATATTTCATCAGTTTTCTGAGAACAAGTAGTCTAAGAAGTTATGGGAAGCCTTGGAAAAGAGATACGAAGGCAATGCAACTCTAAAAACACTAAACACAAAAGCTCTAAAAAAGGAATTCGATAATTTCTCACCAATTGGAAAAGAGAGCTTGGATGACATCATTGATAAATTCTATCATCTGATGAGTGAGTTGCACACTCATGGCGTGAGCACATCCATGGAAGATAAAGTCTCTAGCTTTGCTGATGGTCTGCCAGACAAATAGGATCCATTTGTGTCTAATCTGAGGCAAAACGACATTCTTGCCACTTTAGACATAAATGATTTTATTCTAAAGTTAAGGGAGAAAGAGCTACGTCAGAAATACAAGTCAAAGAAAGGATCCTATGCTCAGAATCCTGCACTTTAGAACTCAGTTCCAACTCCTTCTACATTAGGCGCACCGCTTCAAACGGCGTTTGTGTCTAACTCTTCTGTACCTTCTTAAAGCAACTCATCAGGAACCGAAACGTCAGGGTCAACTAGCACCCAATATATTATTCCTGAGGCAAATACTATCAAGTTAAAGACCGAGAATCTCGGAAATGTCACCGTGGAAGTTGCTAAAGAATATATCGATCTTCTAGCTATCGTTGTTCAATCTTATGACGGGTTAGTTGCCGGTAAGATTGGGAACTGTCATCTTGCTGACGAAGACTACGAGCAAGTGGATAAAACTGAGCTGGAATGCATGGATATAATGTGGCCCTTGGATAGTGCGGTCAGAAGAGCAAAGAAATTTGTCAAGAAGACGGGGCAAAACCTGGTTGCAACGAAAGAAGACTAGGAATGGAAATCCTTTTCCCATGTTCAACCGTCAAGACAAGGAGAGGGTTGGAACATCGACAAGTAAAGATTCTAAGGATTTGGTTGCACAAGGTGATGAAGGACAAGACTGGTCCTTCCGATTCGTATCCGAGGGTGAATCCAATGTTGCATTTGTTGATACCTTGGATGATGGATCTGCAAGTGAGGGGGATATCATAGCTGATCATGCAAGTTTAGATATCGAAGGAGCTAGGGATGTCGTTGATCACATGGTTGAAGAAGAGTTAAGTGCTGGAAACTTAGAATCTCAAGTCACTGAAGAATCTAACACGCCACTTATGGCTGATTCGTCTAGTTCTACACAGGTACATTCTAAAGATGAATTATTTGATAACATGCTTGTTAAAAAAATAGGGAAAGCATTGATTTGAAATTTGCTAGGTTATTAGAACACAATGATAATCTAGTAAATGATTTACAACTCTACACTTAAGCAAACCGTGTGTTAAAACAAAATGAGTGTAGCTTCAAAGAAAAGATAGAACTGTTAGGGAAACAACTAAGGGAAACTGAAGTTGTTGCTTTAAATCAATCTAATGATACTAAATTCTATCTAAACTCTTTAGAAGAAACTAAAAACGAGAAAGTAGTTTTGCAAGTAGAAGTTGAATCCTTAAAACAAAAACTGCACAGTTTGGCTAGTTCTTCACATATAGTTCAAAACTTAGTGAAAGAACGAAATGGCGGGAAAGGTCTTGGTTATAAAGTAGTACCGTCACCACATGTTATCCTTCTTAACACTAAATGTATACCAATTAAAAATAATCCAGTAAAGGATCATGTGATGTCTACTCCTCTGGTCAGTGATACAGAGTCTACTTGTAAAACTGTGAAGTCTGTCACTGAACAGAAGAATACTACTTTGAGATCAACAGATAAGATGCCTGTTGAAGACTTGACTAATAAAATTGAGAAAGTCAACTTAGGGTCGGGTTCAAAAACGTCTACTTCAGAACCTAAACGATCTAAGTCAACAAACCCTAAACTAGCAAGTCATCAACATTTAAATAAAATGAAAGTAAAAGATGTTACAAATTTCAAAACAATAAATTTTGTTAAATAAGGAGAAACATCTAAAAGTGAAAGGAAACTACCCAGCCCCCGACCAAACTCAACCCCTCGTCAATGCTTTCCTCATACTATTGAAGGGAGATCCTACTACAGTTGTGGAAAAAGAGGACACATCTCTTCAAATTGTCCTTACTATCAGACACCTAAAAGGAAAATAGAACTTTTTGATGATGAAAAACCAAAATGTACTAAAATCAGATCTAATACTACTTCAAAACAGCAAAGTCAACACATACAAGCTAGAAGCAAAGCTGTGTCTCCTAAAGTTACATCTAGGACTATTAGTGAACCGAAAGTTCAAACCATAAGCCAGTAATTTGTTTACCCCAAACAGGCCTTACACAGAAATGGTTTATGGAAGGAAAATTCAAATATTGTGTCTAATAGTGAAAACAAGGAAGAGAAGGATGTGCCCTTAACCTCTGAAGGTCAGTGGGTTGGTTCATGATGTGATACCTCTGGGACACCCAAGCCACTTAAGGCTTGGGTCCCAAACCTGAACTAATCATTTCCATTGTATGTGCAGGGTGTCCACTAGAACGCTATCACTAATACTTGGATTATTGATGTTTGGACCGTGTATGTACGGAGTACTAACTGATTCAACGTGTAACCGAATCAAATAGCATGGAATTCTATTTGATTGGGGATCCAATCAGGGAAACTGTTAATTCGATCAAACCTAACAATTAGAATACGTTAAGAATAGACTAGGAATGATCAGAAACGATCTATGAACTTGGAAGGGATGATCTGGACGAACTTGGAGGGCTAGGGTTGTGAATTCTCAAATTGTTTTGTTTTTTCACGAATTAAGTGGTATTTATAGGTTACAACTTTCATTCATACGACTGAGCCATGCGTATGGCTCAGTCGTGCGACTGAGTCATGCGATTGGTTCATTCGTACGATTGAGTCAGTCTTATGATTCAATCGTGTGATTGATTCAATCACCTGGTTCAGTTGTGCGATTGGCCCATTCGCATGGTCCAGTCATGCGACTGAATCAGGATACTTAGTTAAACACATTCTTGAACCTTTAACAATTCGGAATTATGTCTAACAACTGTAAACCTATATAACATGTTCGTATAAGTGTGTAACATCCAATAATATAAATATATAAAACATTAAATAACCAATACACAATCAATCAAAGAGTTTTTCATTACACTCATCAAACATTACATATGCGTAACAAAATGAAAGTCTATTGCATTTAAGCTCTCTAGAACTACTAGAACTAGGGACATGTGTACCAACAAACTCCCCCTTGGACCTAGTTCTATCTAATCTTTGACTTCCTTCTTAAACTCTTCGAATCTCTTAGCTCGTTCCTCTTTCAAAACCCCAGCATGGATATTGAGTGTGAAGCATAGACGTATGACATGCTGAAACTGTTGTGCTTGCACTATATCGTGGGTATCAAAAAATAGTAGCCACTTGTACAGAGTATAGACATCTAAAGCTGACAAGTTGATAAGCCACATTGGGTTGAACACCCTTATTGTGTCCACCGTTCCTTCCCTGTCCAAAACAATGACGGCCTCTCTAGAGCGCTAGTAATAGTACCACCACTTAAAATGTGGGGTAAAGTCCTGTGGCATCTCCCCCAACGGTATTATAGACATCGTGCACGGAGGTCACCACTTTAGGACAATCTTTGGTTGACCGGTGATGGGACTCACCTCAGACCTTCTGAGGTACCTCGTAGCCTACTAAGGCTTGAACTTTACCCATCTCATCCGGTATTCCCTTTTTAGGGCAGCCTAAAACCAGCCTGACATTTTCTTTGTGTCAGCGTAAAGCAGCTTCAGGCGTGCCAGCTGGTTGAGCTCGAACCCGGGGAGAGTCTTCTGATCATGAGGGAATCTGAAGTACTCGATACCCCTCTCTCTCTTTACTGCATAAACTCCAAGATCCTCAAAATGAGCCCATGCAATAATCTTCCCTGATACCTTCATGTTCTTCTTGACTCTGTAGAGCTTGGTATAGGTACCCTGCTTAGCTGTAGCGCGTTGGGCTCAGATCTTAGCAAAGCAAGCCGCCCATTCAGCCTTTCGGATATCAACATCAGCGTCCGAGGCTTGGGCTTGGTTAGTAGATGCTTCTGCTTCTTTCTCTTTATCACTCAGCTTCTCCAAAATATCACCGCTGAGAGGGTTAACCAGATCAGGAAACACATTTCCCTCTCGGTCAGCGTATTCAGGGTAGTGCTAATTAGTGATGTCTTCAATCTCTATCTCCTCCACATCATTAAGCTCTTCATCACTATCATCATCAAACGTTGGAGCATCCTTTACGATCTCATCTGGATTAAGCCGAAACATCTCAGCAAGTTGCTCGTCAGTTAGGTCATGAATTATTTCTCCTTCTTCAGGAGCATAACTCATAGCCCTTCTGACGATCCCCTGCAGATCAAGAATCATTGTGAGTTGAGACTTGATCTGTTGGAGGGGAGCAACATCATGCTCATCTTGCTGAAACGCTGGATCTGCTTGATTAAGACATGTAGCATAACAATCGTTAGTATGTAATTCAGATAATCAAATATTTAATAATAAATATTTACATTAATTACATAAACATCAACAGATGATTCAAGTACAAAAGTTGAATAATAAACATCTAATCTGTACTTTTGTCTTGAATCTGCTCGTGAGCTTCAGCTGTAGGTGATGATGGATGGGCTGATGTAGATCCCTGGTCTTGTCTTCGCTTTGTTCATTGTTCCAGACCCGGATCCACAACATTTGTAGGTGGATCTTCATCATCATGATCATCCTTGTGCCCCTCCTCTGCTTGATCATCTCCACTATCATCATCATCTTCATCACTGTCATCTGCCTCATCATCACTATCTTCATCATCACCATCATCGCCATCTCCCTCTCTTGAGGCTCATCCTTAGTGCTCTTCAGTTTGAGCAGGATGGTCTTCTTTGCCTCCCCCAACTCCTCAATCTTCTTAGAAGATGTGACATTTTGCTCCTAGAGTTGGGTGAGCTCTAGCCTCTGAGTAGCCATTTGCTGGGTCTGCTCCTGTAATTGTTGTGCCTGCTGAGAGATCTGCAGTGATTGAGCAGCAGTAAGCTCCTCTAACTGTCTTAGCCGTGCAGTCTTCTCATCATCGGCAGCTAACAACTTCAGCACCATTTAGTTAAGTGCTGCAAGCTGTTCATCTACCTCACTGGAGGGCAGAGAGGTTCCGGAGGGAACTGATGAGGGTCCGGCTCAGTGTTGGGTGGTGGTAGCTATTGTGGTGGTGAATATAGGTGGAGGTGTATGAGTGGTGGTTGTGGAGGGTGGTATGGTAGTGGTAGTTGGTGATGTGGTAGTGGGTGGTGTAGTGGTAGTAGTGGTGGCTGTGGAGGTTGGTGTGGTGGCTGAAAAGGTTGTTAGCAGGGTAATCCTCCTTCATTTAGGCTTCAGACCATGTGGCTAAGCCATCCGTTTCCTCCGAGTCCCCCTGGACCCGGAGGCTCCCCCTCGGCTACTGGGTGAATCTGGGGTATATGATTGGTCGACACTAGAATCCCCAGATCCTCCCGGACGTCCACCAACCGCCCTGATGCCATGATCCGTGGCTACTGCCTGGCTACCCATCGTCTGGGTGAGAGGCTCTTCATCTGACTCTTCTTCTTCATCAGGCTAAAACTACTGATGGAATCCTGTCGTCTCTAAAGCCTCTTATGGTGATGGAGGAGATGTGACATCTGCAGTAGTAGTCTCAACACCTGTATCTCCACCATCATCACCATTATTATCATCCGAATCATCATCAGGGAGGACTATGTGCTCCACATCGGAGTCACTGTCATCGTGGCGCCACCTACGTCTTGCCAGCGCCACGTAGTCCTCCCGGGCTAGATGCCCAAACAGTCTCCTCACCGGGGGCTTAACCTGCTTACACCGATAGACCTTCATTCTACCCAATGTCATGTCATCCATGACCTCCTGGACGAGCGCATCCTCACTCTCCTTCGGTAGCTGGGGGAGCTTTTGATCAATGATCATCTAGATAAACCTCGGGTTATGCAGAGGCTCTCCTTCCCCTTGGCCTCGATGTTCTCCACCATGTAAGTGAAGATCATCCTGGAGAAGCTGAATAGATGATTCAGCACCAGTGCAGCGTATGCATTCTGCATCTAGTCTGAAAGCTCATCAAATCCACCCTTCCTGGATGCAATGCATCTCAGAAGTACATAGGCAAGGTATTTGAATTAGGGGCACAAGTTTCTTTTGTTAAGCATACTTGAGTTGATGTCCCCCGAGTACTTTTGCCCTTATAAAACAGTCTCGGACGGTAAGGGGATGTAGTCTAGTTGGGCATGCTGCATCGTCCCCAAACTCAAGTACCGTCCGGATGTCCTCCTCAGATAGCTCAATATCTTGTCCAAAGATAGATCTCCTAATATTATAAGGCTCGGTGGACCTGTCGACCACAACGTTTTCCCAAAACGCCTGCTGTATCGATCTATAAGGGGTACACTGTGCTGAGATCGCTCGGAAGTTCCTCGAGCGTCGTAGAACGCTGATAATCCCAGAGAAATCTGCCGTGTTGTGGGAAGTCAGGTCTAGATGAGAACATATGTTGTGCTTAGTACTCATAGTCCACCTATTAGCCATCTGTTCACACAAAACAAATAAACATTAGCACATGTTGAAGATAGCTAATTTAAGTTAATGAACTTTAAAATTTGGTTTAGTCGTGCGACTGAACAAACGACTGACATCTAGTCGTGTGATTGAACTATGCGACTGAGATCTAGTCGTACGATTGAGTTCATTCGTATGACTGAGTCATGCGATT
>BJCO01797566.1:0-11721 GCA_018326465.1 Flaveria floridana | reverse complement strand
ATCATTGATGTCTAACTTCGTGAGCATATCATTCTGTCACAGGTTGGATACAAAAGAAACCCATTTCTCTGGCAAACCATCAGCAAAGTTTGACACTTTGTCTTCCATAGATGTTTTCACTCCATGAGTGTGCAGCTCACTCATTAAGTGATAGAACCGATAAATGACATCGTCCAAGCTCTTCTTTCCTATTAACGAGAAGTTGTCAAACTCATTCTTCAACTCTTTAGCTTTTAGAGCTTTTAACGATGCATTATCGTCATACCTCTTTTCCAATGCATCCCACAGCTTCTTTGCTTGCTTGTTCTCAGAAAATTGATGGAAAAAGTCCTTTGGAATTGACTGAGTAAGCAGAGCATAAACTTTCTTCACAGCATGCCACCTAGTGTAAGTTTGACTCCATCTGCACCTACAGGCATGCTATAACCTGTCTCTATCGACTCCCACAGATTGGGATCTACGCCATTCAAATAAATCTCAAATCTTTGCTTCCACTGTGGGTAATCATCTAACGTGATTAGCTTAGGAGGCTTGTTGTGAATGCTGAATACTGGTCCTCCATTACTCTTAACTTTAGACTTTGAAACAAACTGTTGTACATGTGCGAATGAAGGAGTGCGATTAGGCTATTCGGGCGATTGAACAATGTGGATGGCTTAACCGTGCGAATGAACGAATGCGGATGAGTCAATCGGGCGAATGAACAAGTGCGGTTGAACAATGCAAATAGATTGTTCAATCGTACGAATGAAGGCACGAATGGGTCCAATCGTGCGTATGAGGGATGCGAATGAACTCAGTCGTGCGATTGAGTCAATGGGGCGACTGAAGCTGCTGGACTTTGAAAATTCGAAGGTTTAACGTGTTTTGGCTGCACAAACTCGAATTTTCACAAACCCTAATTGTCGTATGCCTGAAAAACTGAACATTATGAACTGGAGACATCTAAAACACCGTTTGACACAAAAGAATTGCGTTTTTCGTGGAAAAACACAATTTTTATATCAAGAACGATTGAATCACACGTAAATCAAGAGCCAAGGCTCTGATACCACTTGTCAGGACGTAGTATTGAATGAAATACTAACTGATAAACGTGTATACCTAATGAAATAGTGCGGAATCCTATTTGATTGGCGATCCAATCAGTGAGAACGCACGTAGAATCAATTGTAAATTGAATCTAAACGTTAAGACTGATTGATAATTGTTCTAATGCGATCTATGAATTTGGAACAGGTTCTTAGAGGTCTCTGGACGGCTAGGGTACGTAGGGATTCGAAGTGCTTCGTTTTTCCACGATTTAAGTGGTATTTATAGGTTAGTGTTACTCATTCGGGCAATTGAACCATTTGTATGGTTCAGTCGTGCGATTGAGCCATTCGGTTGATCCATTCGCACGACTGAGTATTTAGTCGTGAGACTGAGCCAATCTTATATTCCAATCATGCGACTTATCCAGTCTCCTGGTTCAGTCATGCGACTGAGTCATTCGTATGAAGTTATTCATGCGTATGGTCCATTAGCAAGGGCCATTCGCGTGAGAACTTCACATTGTTAAGTTTGAATATATTTATTAAACTTTACATTACCAATATTAATTCACACAACCACAAACCTATATAATCAATTCAATACGTGTTAAACAACTCATTAATGAATTATTAAACATTATAACCACAACCAAACATTTGTATTTCATTAAGTACCCAACTATTACATATGTGTAAGACAATAAAGACATATTACATTAAGCTCAGAAACTAGGTACACATGTATCTACACTCTTTTTATGGAAATACATCTCTTACTCTTGTACGTGAGCACACATTAACTATACAGCAAGGCAATGTTCTCTTTCTTTACTATGTACCTTGTTTATTTTGTACTCTTTTAACTTTATCTTTCACTGTCTATGTGGACCAATGAGCAATACCCTAAACTATGTGCGTGGAGAAACTGGTGCAGGGCCCCTTACAGTATATAGTCTGAATTATGGTATACAAGGCTGGCCCAGTCACCTAGGGTATGCTACAAAGGTCCGCCAATCTCAATTGATTGGCCCCGTGAGCATAAGGTGTAGCTAACCCGCATTACAATTGAGCTAATGACAACAAGGTCGTGCACCTCCTATAAGCTTGCAAGACTTGTTAACTCTTTAATTAACTTCCACTTCTCTTTATCATTACTCTTACACTTTGTTAAAGATAATACTTGCATTTATGATCATATGCATACCACATAGGTCGCACAATAATAATTACTACGATCATAGGAACAACTTATAATAATGCAAATATAATAACAATTAAAAACCCTGAGTCAAACTTAGGTCAAACTCTAATGATTCTGTTCTGCTCAAAATTTCAGAAAATCTTCAAAGTGTTCTAGGCGCATGGACATATGCAGGCGTTTGAGGCCTGTTTAGTAGCATGGGCACTATTCAGGGAGTTCATCACTTAGAAGTTTGGGGAATCCCAGACGCATGGGCATTATTCAGATGGTTCAACACTTAGACGTGTGGGGAATCCTAGACGCATGGGCACTGTTTGGATGTTTGTCCCTCACTTAGGCACCTGAGTCAAGACCTTAGACGTATGGGCTATTGTTCAGGCGGTTGGGCTTACACTTAGAATTTTCTTAGGCTTTCCTAGACGGCTGGGGCACTATTCAGGCGGTTAGGCCTTGTTTAGACGTTTGGGCTTACTTAGCCTTTTCTAAGGCAATTTCAGACGGTTGAGGGTACTGTTTGGGTGGTGGGGCAACCTGTTTAGCATGTTTTGACATATTATCAATACCAATCATTTTCCTTACATGTTCCAAGCTTAATAACACTATTCTAAATATAACTAACACATAATCACCATAGGAACATTTTCATACATACATAAATACATACGCGTGTTTCAAAATGAACTTTGTAAAAACAGTTTTACATACATTTTCAGCCCCAAAATGTTTAAAAAAGGTAAAATACGGGGTCTAGAACTCACCTTGTAAAACTTTGGGTGCGTCTTCCTTTTTAAACCCGTGTGTAATGAATTCGAATACCTAAAACCCACCATAAACACACACACCCGAACACACACAAACATATAAGCACATAACCGAGACTAGAACTATTTATAACCTCACAAACACCAAAAATTCTTACCAAAAACTTTGAAGTTCTTACTTCTTCTAAAACTTCTGAGAGTTTTTATGCTCTCTCTATCTCTCACTAGAACAAAATGAAAGAAGTGTGCAGGCAAGAGTGGGCGGCCATGCCCACTTTTGTACCAACTTTTTCACATTTTGCCATTTTGACACTTTTACCCCCTTTACTTTAGGTTAACTTACATTTTCTCCCTTTTCCTTTACTTTTATTCCTTCTTCATATCTTTAAGAATAACCGGGTGTTACAGAAGTAAATTAGAACAAGCAAATCTTTCCTTATACTCGTGTTTTCTTTCTCATATTGTTGCTAAAAACATTACCAAAGTGTTAAAGGACAATGGTTGGATTGGGGCTATGCAAGAAGAATTGTTACAATTCCGTAAAGAAGAAGTGTGGAATCTTGTAGATTTACCTAAAGGAGAAAATGCCATAGACACAAGATGGTTGTTCAGAAACAAAACAGATGATCAAGATATAATTATTAGAAGTAAAGCAAGACTCGTTGCACAAGGATACACTCAAGAAGAAGGTATTGATTACGATGAAATATTTGTTCCAGTTACAAGACTTGAATCAATTTATGTCTTCCTGGCTTAAACATCATTCATAAGATTCAAAGTGTATCAAATGGAAGTAAAGGGTACGTTCTTGTATGGACCAATCATTGATGATGTGTATGTAAAGCAACCTCCGGGTTTTGAATATTCAAAATTTTCACATCATGTGTATAAGCTTAGCAAAGCTTTGTATGGACTCTATCAAGCGCCTAGAATCTGGTATGAAACAGTGTCTCAACACTTAATCCAACATGGATACACGCGAGGGAAAATTGATCCAACTTTGTTCATAAAGAAGGATGCAAATGATTTTTTTATGTGTACAAGTGTATGTCGATGATATCATATTTAGTTCTACAAGTCCAAAATTATGCAATGAATTCGAAGAAATAATGATGTCTCAATTTCAAATGAGTTATATGGGAGAAATAAATTTCTTTCTTGGACTTCAAGCCAAGCAATCTGCAGATGGTATTTTCGTTAATCAAGAGAAGTCGTTGACAAGCCCTTGAAGAAATTTAAACTGCAAGATTGTTAGTCCATTAGAACTCCAGCTGATGTAAACACCAAGATTGAGTCTGATCTGAAATGAAAATATGTAGACGAAACTTTATACAGATCTATGATTAGTTTGTTGATGTATCTTACTACATCTAGACCTGACATAATGCATGTTATTTGTGTCTGTGCCAGGTATCAATCAGACCCGAAGGAATCCCATTTAATTGCTGTTAAAAGAATATTCAGGTATCTTAAAGGTAAACCGGCTTTAGGGATATGGTATTCTTAGGAAAGAAACTTCGAGTTACATGGATATACTGATAGTGGTTATGGAGGATGTTGTCAAGATAGAAAATCTACTACGGGTGGTTGTTAGTTTTTAGGACCCAGATTAGTGTCATGGCAATGTAAGAAACAAACGAATGTATCCATTTCAACCGTAGAAGCTGAGTACATAGCTGCTTCAGTAGGATGTTCTCAAATCCTTTGGTTATAAAACCAACTGTTGGATTACGGGTTCAACTTTCTTAAAACTCCAATATACATTGATGACACTACTGCTATATTCATTACAGCTAATTCTATCCAACATTCAAAAACAGAACATATCGAGATTCGATATCATTTCTCAAAGATAAATTTCAAAAAGGTTTAATCGTTCTGTTTCAAATTACAACTGAAAAACAGTTGGCAGACCTATTTACTAAAGCCTTCTTACCAGGACGGTTTGACTATTTGGTAGAGTTAATTGGTCTTATTAACCATGAGTAAAAACCTGGTTTTTTAAGCATCTCAGTTAATTGAGTCTTAATATGATGAGAACCCTCCCTTAACTTAATAGGACACATCAAGAGAAACTGTCAGGGTTAATTGCCTGATTGTATGTTGTGTGTACATGTTTCTTAAAAAATGCAAAACCAAATACAAAAATAGAAAAATAGAAAATTAAAAAAATAAAAAAAATTAAATATAGAAAAAAACTACAAAAATAGAGTTTTTCTTTGTTATTTCATTATTTAGGAATGAATCTGTCTTGGCAATATGTGAGAAATGATAGATACATTAGTTTGATCAGTTGCATACTTCACTCAATAACAAAGTCTGACGTGATCAGATATGATGTGCAATTAAGTTCATGTAATTAGACTGGAAAAGTAGATTCTTATGACTAAACTAAATCACTCGTGCATTCATGTTTGTCTATCTTAGCACTAATGAGTAGTGTTGATTTCTTAAAACTAATTGCTTGTTAAGTCATAATCTGACACTTGGTGGTGATATGAATAAGCATGATCTCTATTTATTTAAAGCATCTAACATTTCTCTGTTATGAGTCATCATAGACCTGAAGTGATGAGATATCCTCTGTTTTAAGTGATTACAGAGCTGGATATTCTCTCTAACGCAACAAGATGCCAATGTGCACAAGCCCAAATGAGTTCTAGTTATCGTATATGTCAGGTTAACAAGTTGTGAATAGTGACTTCTTGCATGTCTTTATGAGAATTAACCTCTCTAAGTCTAAGTGTGACTGCATAATTTCATATCTAATTGTACCTTAATTAATCCGAGAATTGAAAAAGTAAGTGTGCTGACTATCTTTCTAAAATTTTTTTGTCCTTCGATCCCGTGCCTCCTTTACTGCAGAAATGCTGACGTGGAACATAGCTGATCAGGATTTATTCACTGTCTATCACTATCCATCAATTTCTTTTATTTCAGTGTGTTGATCTTAACTGATATGATCTCACTGCAAACATTGATTCAATTGTAAATATCATATTTTTATTTTGCTTTAATTTTGGTTTTTGCATGTTTACTGTGTGCAGGCATATTAACAATGATTAGTGTGATCTTCATGTGATAATTCAAGAAACTTCTATGTTTTATTAAACTTAAAAGTTTAGGAGTAAAAAGTAAAAGTGACTAAGAGAAAATAACTCAAATTTCAAGATAAAAAAAATCAAAATTAAATGTTTTGGATGGAAAAGATGAAGCTAAAAGTTCAAGCATGTGTGTGTTTGACATAATGTAAAAATGAACCTAAAACATTTTAAAGTGGAATAGCTTCTTGGAACATTTTAATATGAGATTATTTGTTAAAACTAGAGAGTAAAATGACGGTAAATTGTTTTTGAAATTTTAAAACAAAAATAAAAAAGGTCATAGCATAAAAAATAAAATTTTAAATTAAAAATAAAAGTTTTAAACATCAAAAGTTCAAAATTGAGGGTCAATTATGTAAATTTTGGGTGAAGGCTAAATTTGACAAATTGTTTAAAAAATTAGTATATGAATAGTATTAATGAGTTTAAACAGTGTTCAGGTGGAAGACTTGAAAATTACAAGTGTTAGACTCAATAAACTAACCTCATGCCCCTAAACAGTGTTTAAAAGTCCAGAACTAGGAGCATGATGATTTTTCAGAATTTGTGCAAGTGTTGGGCCTTTTAGACAATCTCATGCGCCTAAACATTTGTCATAAGTCAGAAATTTTAGGTTAAGTGTTGGGCGTTTCATACTTACTCATTCGCCAACACAGTACCAGACTTTCAAGAATTGGGCGTTTCAAGTGAAAACTTTGCAAGTGTTGGTGTTACAGCTAGTCTCATGCGCTTGAACAAAAAATGCCTAAACAGTCCTTATGCATCTGAATAGTGCTCATGCGCCTAACCCAATGCGCACAAATAGTGCTCATACGCCTAAGTACTTAGTGTAAAATTCAGTCTCATGCAAACAAACAGTGCTCATGCGCCTAAAAATTTCACCTAGTATAAATATAACACTTTGTGTTTTCAGTCATTCATTCACTCCAAAATCCCTTAAACTCACACCCCGACTCTCGAACACTCTTGATTCACTTGTTTTGATTGATATTTGTTCAATACTTGCGATCGATAGTGTTTATTTCAGATTCTAAATGTATGTTCATGAACAAATTCATACAAATTTCAAGTTTACAGTTTGAGATTGATTGAGCATTTCATTGCTATTTGGGCGTATGAGCCCTAGTCGAATAAAAATTTTGAAATTTGTGAACAAAATAGAAATTAAGAGATAAAATTGATGATTGATTGTTAATATAAGCTTGATTTCGAACATATTGGTACATTCAAATCTGATTTAATGTTGAAGATGAACAGTCAAGTATTTGAATTTTTAATAAAAATGGAAAATTCATGAAATTCATTTTCTAATTTGTTTTTGATAAAAATTTAATGAATTGATGTGTTTTAAATCATTTACTCTAACTTGTATGTATTTAGTTCTAGAACAGAATACTTAAACACTTAGAAAAATTTTTATAGTGCAAGTTGGATTAAAACTTTTTAAAACGTAATAATTCTTTAAATTTCAATAAATATCAATTGATTATAAAGTGTTAAAATTCAAGTGACTAAATTTCTTGTTTCATTTTTGCAAATGGCTGACTTAAAGTTTTAACCTAAGCATAATGTGGCAACATTGCTCAATGAAGAAGTTCAAGATTCTATTGGTTATGAGGACATGATTAGGTTTTTATTGAGAACTAAGTAAGTGTATGCTATGTGCTATCAACCAGTCATATAGGCAAGATTGATTAAGATGTTTTGGAACACCGGCAAAGTTGAGCTTAATGGAGAAGGATGAAAAGTTTTGAGAGGATTTATAACTAATGATAGAATGATTGAAGTGTTTGAAGAATCTATCAGAGAAGCATTAAGACTGGGACACAATGATCCTGAAGACTTAGTAGAACTCTCACTTAATGAATGTAGAGAAACATTCATTGCTATGGGTCACCCAGATAATTTCCCCAAGAAATAATTTTTCAGACCTTGAGTTTACAATCACTGGAAAACGTCTATGCTAATATATTCCAGCATTGCATGTAAAAAAGGAGTGCGGGTTGGAACGCTTTTCCAGTTGACATAGCTTCACCTATTGTGGCTCTTGCAACAAATAGAGGTTTAACATGGCAAGATGGATTCTTAATGGTTTTATATTCAACTTGGAGAAAGGGATCAGAAACAAATACCTGATGTACCCTAGATTCCTATAGATGATAATCAATGAAGAACACCCTGATTTTCATGTTTATGGAGTCAGTGGAGAAACAATGATACTGGAACATATGACAAAGGTATCATACAAAAGACTGGCTAAGATCACAGGTGCACAAAATGTACCTATGTTTGAATACATGAGAAATGCTAGAGATGAAATGGATATTACTGTAGATCATTTTTATTTGATTGAGGACGAACCAGTTGATCCAAATGATTTAATTGAATAAATAACTCAAGAACCATCTGATGATGATGAAGATGAAGGTGATGATGATAAGAATGAAGATGATGATAATGGAAGTTCTACAAGTGATAATAATGATAATGATGGTAATGATGATTTAGCTGAGCCTAATCAAGAAATGAATAGTGAAGAAACTATTTCAGATCATGCTGATGATGAAATGAATAATGAAAATGAAGAAACCAGTACTGGTGATGATCAAGATAAAGAAGTTAATGAAGAAATACATGAAGGTGATGATCAATAATAGAGTTTTGATTTTAATTACACTGATGTAATAATGTCAGAGCCTATTTTCAAAGTACTACACTTATTATTAAATCACCAGTTCAAGCTTTTGAAGAGGTGTTTATATCTGAAGAAGCTCATATTCAAACAACACAAAATATGTCTATTCAAACTGAAGAAGTACATGATATTGATATGATTGAGTCATTGAAAGAAGTGAAGAAGGAATAAGAAGAAATCATATAGAAGTTGAAAGAAGAGAATGAGATGTTAAAAGCTAATTTAATAAAGAAAGATGTGATGATGAATATGATATGAATGTAACTGCTCTAAGAATCTGGTTACAATCACATAACTATCCGAGAAAGAAGCTCAACAGATTGCAAGCAGAATCTCTAAGGAACGTAGTGAGGAAATTTCAAGAAACAAAGAAACAAAAAATAAGATGATTGTTCTAGACATGGATAATCCTCAATATTTGGAGATAACAAAAAGAACATGAATTCTGAAACCTCAAGAGATTAAATCCATGGCATTGAAAAGAAGTGCTTATGAAAGTAGAAAAGAGCTAATGAAAATGTTTCCTGAAACAGAGAAACAAGCCTACCAAGTATCTGTAGGGCGCCGTTCCCGGGCACTTTATGGTTGGTCATTCATCGCACATAAAACATATATTTAATTAAAAAATGCAGGAGAAACTTTCAAATGAGACGTCTCATTTCATCATAAAAGCTTTTACAACGTATTACATCTTTATCATTTAGAAAATAGTCATAAACAGTGACCTCTAGTTTAGAAACATTAGAACTACATCTAAAGAAGATTCCTTAAGTAATCCCGTTTATCGGAATACTCAAGGAACACTTGCATGCAACATATTATGTGCAGCATTATCAAAAGGAGAATGTCATCCTAAAAGAGCTGAGTAGCTGCCTCGTGCCATCCTCAGCAACACTACCTGCCAACTGGAAACACATAAAAGTCAGTGTTGCTGAGTGAGTTCTATTTTGTTTTTTATAAGAAACATACTTCGTTTCCACTAAACCAGTCTTTTCTTTTACGCGATCATACGTCATACATACTTATAGATAATACATTTTCATTCTTTCATTCATTCGTTAAACATCATTATCTTTCAGTTCTTATCTAGATCCTGTCAGGCTTTACCCACTTCATGGCACGCGGCCATGATTATTGTGGTCGAATGACAAGGATCCCGTTACGTTCATTCGTTACAACATTTCGTTCATGAGCATACATCATACACATATACAGATAATATTTATTATTATCTTCATCATTCATTCGTTACATCTTTATCATTCAGTTCTCATCTAGATCCTGTTAGGCTTTACCCACTTCATGGCACGCAGCCATGATTACTGTGGTCGAATGACAAGGATCCCATTTCATCTTTCCTTGCACATTGGATATCTTTTGTACCAATACCATATGCTATACCTCAATTAGTCTTAGCTACTGGGCCGAAGTCATTAAATGAACAGCAAAGCGTATGCCACGGTACTAGAGGTAAGCGGTAGAGGCACCGTACATATGGTTAATCACAAAGAAGGACCCGTTCTCCTTATCCAATGCTTGCATGACTTGTTTCGTTCGTTTGTTAATGCATGTATTCATCGTCATATTTCTTTTTCATTCATTCATTAATAAATGCATTCATCGTCATGTTCCACTTTCATTATCTTTCAATTTACGTTACATAATACTTCGTTTATTCGTTTTCGTAATACGTAAAGTTGTGGAAAGATTTACAGACGTTATTATAAGGAACACACACATATATCATTCATGCATCATCATGCAAGGCATCATACACACGTATCATGCCTTATACATAAGATACAACATCATTTTCATGCCCGATATAACCTCGAAGGCCTCAACGGTTCTATTTGGGCGACTGAGCATCTTTCAGTCGCATGGTTTCCATGCGACTGGACGTCATGCGATTGGACTCCTATGCGATTAGTCCCTCAATCATGCGATTGCACCTGTGCGACTGAGCACGTATGCGACTGGACTCTCAGTTGTATGATTAGTCGTGCGACTGAACCTACAGTTGTACGATTGAGCCCCAGTCATGCGTATGAACCTCAGTCGTCCAAATGAACCTCAGTCATCCCTCAGTCGTACGATTGGCCCTCCATTTGTCTAGCCCTAACTGTGCAGGGACTAGAGTTCATCTCGAACTGCAGCCACGGCATACGGCCCTAAAACCCTTCTAAACTCATTTCAAGCCCAAATTAACCCTCCCAAAACCTTAGCGAATCGTACTAGGACATCATACAAACTCATACAAGTCCAAAATCGTACTTTAAACATACTAAACATGATTACACCCAAATGGGTCAAACATACACTTTACAAAATCGGGTTTATATGTGATCCATCCCCAAAATCATTTGAAAACACGTAAATGAGGGGTCCTAGAACTCACACAAACAAGAAGAAGATGAATAGCTTTGTTTGGACTAGTTGCTCGACAAGTTTCAGGCCAGAATCACACTTTTCTCTCTTTTTCCTCTTCTTACGCTCTTCTCTCTTTTTCTGACTGAGTTTGCAAGTGTGGGGAGAGGGTAAGAGCTGCCCTCTCCCTTAAATACCCCTCGTTCAGTCACCCGAGCTCCAGTCGTGAGGGCACTTCAGTCACATGACACTGCAGAAGGAAATTTCCCGTTACAAGTCCACCCCCCTTATTTAGGTTTCGTCCTGGAAACCTGTCATTCCTCGAACAAGCGTGGGTAATGCTGCCTCATTTCTTCTTCAGTCTCCTACATTGACTCAGATCCCTTCCTGTGTCTCCACTGTACACGCACAAGAGGAACCACTTTATTTCTCAGCCGCTTCTCTTTTCTATCGATGATTGCCACTGGTTGCTCCACATAATTGAGCCGTTCATCTACTTCGATATCCTCCAGTGGAACAATCATATCTTCATCGGCCAAACACTTTCTCAGATGAGATA
>BJCO01797526.1:0-10718 GCA_018326465.1 Flaveria floridana | reverse complement strand
AAAACACCAAACTCTTAACAGGCACAATCAAGTCCCTTCCCAGACAATTGTGCCTTTGTTTCAGGAAATGGATATTCTAGTGATTTTTAGTTCTGCTTTGAAGATCTAGAATGCTTTAGTCCCGATGATGTTGAATACATGGACATAGTCCAACAAATGGCTCTGCTGACTTATAAAGTAAAGAAGTTCTTTAAAAGAACTGGAAGGCAGTTCCCTCAAAACCCAACCAATAGCAAATTCAGGTTTGACAAAAGCAAGGCCAAATGCTACAACTATAATCAACTTGGTCACTTGGCCAGGGAATGCAGAGCTCCAAAATCCATCGCAGGAGCCACTCAAGCCTCTACATCTTCTACCACACATAAAGTTGCATCAACTGAACAACAAACTGCTGTTGTTGCTCAAGAAGTTGACTGGACCTTCATGGTGCAAGAAGTGAATCCTGCTCAAGCACTCATGGCTGGAACTGATGATAGCAATGTATATGAACATCTTTGCACTCCAGCTTGTATTGCTAAAGTCAAACTGTATCAGGACTATAACATAGAAATCAAATCTGACATTGAGTCCTTAAACATCTTAAAATCGGACTTTCAAAGGGCCGAATCTGACTATAAAATGAAAACTGAAGATTTAGAAAGAACTGTGTCTTCTTTAAAGCATGAACAAACCAATTACAGGACTCAAATCAAAGATTTAGTTTCCAAGTTAATTGAGGCTCAAGCCCAGCTAGTCATAGCTGAGGCTAAAGCAAAGAAGTATGCTATTAAAGAGCATAACTTCCAAACCATCCTTACATCATCCTCCCACTCAAAATTATGTTATCAAAACAAAAGAGGGTTGGGAACCAATGAAATTGCTCCACTTTATTCTTATGAGTCTATAAGACAACCAAGATGTGGTACTGAACAGCAAGAGGTTCCATCTGCTGACCCCCTATATTATGAGAGGAAGAATGATGCAAATATGGAGACCAATACAGGAAAGGATCAGGTATAAAATTGAATCCTCACCTGTAATGAACAACCCTTGACCACCAAAGCTAGAAGCAACAAAGCCAAGGCAGTTAGGAAAACTGCCAAGAAAGTAACTGAATCCAAGCTGAAGATAGACCCAAAGCAAAAGGGTGTGTTTATCTCAGCAGGATTCTAGGTGGTGGGAAAATCTGATCCAGGAAAGGAATGCAGCACCAGCACTCCTGTCCACCTGAAGGATCAGAAACTGAAGGGGAAGACTGTTAAGAAGTGCAAGAAACAACAGTTTGTACACCCTTTGAAAAGCAACATGACATGCATAATGTGTGGTCTGCATAACCACATGGCTAAAGATTGTTACTACAATCCTGCAAGTACACATTATGCAAATAATGTTAAGAAGGAAGAAGTCATGGAGGGTTTCACATTTGGACCTTATCACATGGTTCAAAATGATGAGAAAATGAAAACTTAACTTCGAAGCCAAATTACTTTCGGAAGAAAATCATTCTTCTGAAGGAAAAATAGCTTTGGAAGTAAAGACAAAAAAAATTCCAAAGAACAAGAGAATTCCTTTGAAACCTTCCGAAGTAAAGACTGCTTCGGAAGAACAGGTTTTGAAAGCTTCTTTTGAAAAGAAAGAAGCTTCAAAAGAAAGCTCTACTACTCAAGCTTCATCAAGCTCATCTTTACTGATCAACCAAAGGATGGATAGAAGGTCAAACAAGATGCTGTAGCCCTAACCTCTTCTTCCAAAATCATAATTGGACCCCCATGTCTATATTTTGGTTCAATTCTATCATCCACATTGGAAGAACCGAAGACCAACAAGGCTTGGGTCTCCAATAGCAACTAACTTTTTCACCTTATGTGCAGGGACATCCACTTGACAAAAATGGAAATATCTGGATTGTGGACAGTGGATGCTTAAGGCACATGACAGGGAATAGATCTCTTCTTTAACAATTTCAATATTTTAGTGGAGGACCTATTCAGTTTGGAGGTGAAACTGGAGGATACATTTCTGGCAGGGAAAATGTATCCAATGGTAAGTTAAAAATTGACATGGTACACTTTGTCAAACAGCTTGAGCACAACCTATTAAGTGTTTCTCAATTCTATGACCAAAAGCACCACATGCTTTTCACAGAACATGAGTGCATTATCCTCAAACCTGGGATGACAATTCCTCAGGAATCAGTGCTTCTTAGATCTCCCAAAAAAGGGGATATGTACAAGCTTGATATGAATAATGCTTCCCCACTAGGTGAAGTATCATGCTATCTTTCCAAAGCAAATGGTGATGAGTCAACTCTATGGAATAAGAGAATGTGCCATGTTAATTTCAAGACCATGAACAAGCTGGTTAAAAATAACTTGGTACATGGAGTGCCTAAAAAGGAATTTATTTGCAAGGATAATTGTGTTGCATGTATGAAAGGGAAAAAACACAAGGTTCCTCATAAATCCAAAGAAGTGAACTCTATCACCACTCCATTACACTTATTACACATGGATCTCTTTGGTCCTACAAGTATAACGAGTATTGGAAGGAAATCATATTGCCTTGTGATTGTTGATGACTTTACTAGATATACACGGGTTTTCTTTTTAAGAACTAAGGATGAAACTGCTAAAATTTTAAAATCTTTTATCCTTAAAATTGAGAGCCAGATAGATCATAAGGTAAAAATCTTAAGAAGTGACCAAGGGACTGAGTTCAAGAATCAAGTTCTTGACTCTTTCTGTGACTCTAAGGGGATCACCAGACAATATAGTGCTCCCAGAACTCCTCAGCAGAATGGTGTCGCTGAGAGGAGAAATAGGACACTTATTGAGGATGCTAGGACTATGTTAGCTGATTCAAAGCTGCCTTTAACATTCTGGGTAGAGGCAGTCAGCACTGCATGCTATGTACAGAACAGAGTTATTATAGTTAAGCCCAATGGAAAAACCCCTTATGAGCTATGGAACAATAGACCATTATTCATTGGTTTTCTTAGGTCCTTTGGTAGCAGGTGTACCATACTTAACACAAAGGACAATTTAGCAAAATTTACTGAAAAGTCAGATAATGCTATCTTTGTTGGATACTCTTAAAGCTCCAAAGCTTATAGAGTATACAACATTAAGAATCAACAATTTGAGGAGTCATCCAATATTGTTGTAAATAAGCACACTCCTTGTGTTAAGGGGAATGGGCCTGAATATATCTTCAACTTAGAATTGTTTCCTAACTATTCTAAACCTTCTTGTGAGATTGTTTCAGCTGGAACAATGGACAAACAGATTCTTATGAAGATCAAATGTTTGAGTTACCAAGGCCTCTTCCAAGATCTCTAAGAAGACGTGAAGATCAAGCTCCCATAACTGGTAATCCAAAAAGTCTCACCATCTCAAGAACCAATGGAGCCTCAACAAGTTATCAGCCAAATGTGCCCCATTCTTCACCAACAAACAACTTCAGAAATTAACACCATACTAATGAAGACAGTGAGATGGAGGAACATGAAACTATTGATCCTGCTTCATAACAACTCATAACTAATGCTGTAGCACATTTATTGAATCAGACCTCATTGAATGAATGTGAGACAGCAGCTGGTGGTGATGTTCACAATCTTGAGCAAAACATCTCTAACTTGGATCTATCTATGCAACTAGTTGTGATTCCTAGGCTCAGGATTCATAACACCCATCCAGCTAAGAACATCATTGGGGATGTCTCAGAGGGAGTAAAGACAAGGCGTCAAACCCATCAAGGGAATGTCTACTTGTATTCATGCTTCCCTCTCAAATTGAGCCCAAGAAAGTGGAAGAAGCGTTAAAGGACAATAATTGGGTTGAGGCAATACAAGAGGAGTTGCTTCAATTCAAAAGGCAGAAGGTGTGGAACTTATGTCTACTACCAAAAGGCCAAGTACCTATTGGTACCAAATGGGTGTTCAGAAGCAAGAAGGATGAGAGAGGTTTGATCATCAAGAACAAGGCCAGACTTGTTGTTCAAGGGTACACATAAGAGGAAGGAATTAACTACACAGATGTCTTTGCACCTATTGCAAGACTTGAGGCTGTTAGGATCTTCGTTGCTTTTACAGCATCCAAGAACTTCACTGTCTACCAACTTGATGTGAAATGTGCATTCCTGTATGGGGATATAGACAAGGAAGTCTATGTGTGCCAGCCACCTGGATTTGAAGATCCATAGCATCTAACTATGTGTGCAAATTGGACAAGGCACTCTATGGCCTGCACCAAGCACCTAGGCTGTGGTATGAGACTTTGTCTTAATTTCTACTCAAGATTGGCTATGTCAGAGGCACCATAGACTAGACATTGTTCATAAAGAGATCTAGAAAGGACATGTTGCTCGTACAAGTCTATGTGGATGGTATCATATTTGGTTCTTCAAATGACCAAATGTGGAAGGAGTTTGAGAGCACCATGAGCAAGAAGTTCGAGATGAGTTCTATAGGCAAGATGGACTTCTTTCGTGGAATTCAAGTGAAGAAGATGAATGAAGGGTTTTTCATCAGTCAATCTAAGTATGTCAATAACATCTTTGAAAGATTTGATATGAAGGATTGTAAGCCAGCCAAGACACCTATAGCCAGGAACCATAATCTTTGTCCTGACTCTGAGGGGGAGGATACTGATCAACATCAGTACAGGGCAATTAATAGGTCTCTAATGTATCTAACTGTAAGCACACCTGATATCATGTTTGCAACTTGCATTTGTGCAAGATATCAGGCTGCTCCTCAGGTGTCTCACCTGGTTACTATCAAAAGGATTCTTAGATACCTCAAAGGAGCTCCTAAACTAGGACTCTGGTATTCTAAGAACAAGGACTTCAACCTCTATGGTTACACTGACAGTGACTATGGTGGCTGCAATATCAACAAGAAATCAACATCAGGATGATGTCAATTTCTTGGTGGAAGGATTATTTCATGGCAATGCAAGAAACAATCCTGTGTCTCTACATCAACTGCTAAAGCTGAATACATTGCTACTGCCAGCTACTATGCTCAATTGCTATGGATTCAGAATCAGATGATAGACTACGGATTCAACTTCATGGAAACTCCTATCCACATAGACAATAATAGTGTCATTTCCATCACATAGAATCCAGTGAAGCACTCAAAGACCAAGCAATTGACATCAAGTATCACTTAATAGTGTCATTTCCATCATATAGAATCCAGTGAAGCACTCAAAGACCAAGCAATTGACATCAAGTATCACTTCATCCGAGATATTAATGAGAAGCATCTCATAAAATTAGTTAAGGTTGATTTAAATGAACAATATGCTGACCTGTTCACAAAAGCATTTGATGAACAAAGATTTAAATATTTAATTATAGCTATTGGGATGATCAACCTAGACTAGATCTCTTTTGAAAACCCTTTTAAATATGCCATAGCCTTTGTCTAAATCTAAGCCCTGTTACGGAAATTTTCTTCAAAACTCTCTACGTAAGAATTCTTTCGAAGAGAAATTTACCTACGGAAGAAGATTTTCTCAGTCTTCCAAAGGTAAATTACTCTAAGTGTTTCTTCTTCCGCAGAAGATTTTGGGCCTCAAAAGAGTTTTTGATCAAGTATCAAAACCAGCTTCCAAAGCTTGTTAACTTCTTTCTCTTGAACAACAATCTTACTCACGGAAGCAAATTTGCCTTCAGAAGTAAAATTTGCTTCTGAAGAATCACTTAAAAGGAACACAAGTGTTACCCTTCGGAAGACATTTAACCTTCGGAAGAAAGTTAACTGTAACGGATATCTTTTGGGCCCCACTCTGTAAAAAGTTTAAATATTTTATCCGTAAAAGAGGATGTCATTGAATTATTTAAATTGATTTAGCTTGCCGCCTAATCTTATCAAAACCTAAGCCATCTTGTCAACATCATTACCCCTTATCCGATAAGATTTTACCTCCATTTATACATAACCTCCGACCATCTCTCTCCTTTCTTACCGTTACAGAATTTTCTACCACTGATTTACAAAGCTCACTCCCAAATTTCCCCCAATTTCATTCATCTTCTTCACAATTCCTCCAATCATCCAGATACTCCAAAACCATGGCCCTTAATCCTCAACATAACCAGGTCACGATCCTTGATTCCACTAAGGATGCCGACTATGCCCTAATCATTCAGTTCCTTAACCAATCAACATACTTCACCGCTCTCACCGTGAACCCCCTTGTTTGCTTCAACCATATGGCCGATTTCTAGTCATATGCAAGGAGTGAAACCCACAATAATCAAAGGGTTATTCGGTCGATGATATGCAGCCTGGAACTGATCATCAGTGAGACCACCATCCAGGATCATCTGGAGCTCCATGATGCGGGAGCCCCTATTGACTTCCCTCACTCGGATTTGGCAGAATCCTATCTCCAAATAGGATATGGAGGCGATGTGCACAGGTCTACTGTTTATAAGTACAATTTCTCTTATAACTGGAAGTTCCTGTTGCATATTGTTCTTCATTGCCTATCTAACAAATCCGGGGGATGGGATCAAATCCCACACAATTTGGGGTGCCTGGTCCATGGAATGGTGAGGAACCTTCAGTTCAACTACTCACAGTTTGTGCTGCTGAACTTGATCAGCAATATCAACCGGGATTCCTTCTACATGTATCCCAGGTACACACAACACATCATAAACTATGAACTGGACCAGGACAAGCTTCAATTTGCCCTCACTCTCCAAGTTCCTCAAATGAAACCTACAATCTTCAAAACTTTGAAGAAGGTTTCAACCCATTTCACTGGAAAATTCACTGATCTTCTTCCTAGTATGTTTGAGCCAATGGCTCATGGTGACATCTCTGTAGGCCCAGCAGGTGATGAACCCCCACCAGATTCCCCTATTATCCATCGTCCCATACAGCTCACTTACTACAGACGCCCTAAACAAACCCTTAATCAATCTACTCTAATTGATTAAGCCCCCTATGTTCAACCCAAAAGGACTAGAGTGGAACCATGAGCTCCCACTCAGTCAGAGGTCCTACCATCCTCTACCATAGACCTCATTGTCATGGTTGAGTCTCCTCAGTCTCAACCTGATGAGCCCACAACCCTAGCCTCAAGCCCTTAGGGGTGAGTCTCAACACTCCCCTGAGCAGCCAAAAAGGGACAACCACATCATGGAATCCATTGCTTATACAAGGGAATCCTTAGGTGATGACCAAGGTCCCTGGTCAATAGCTATACAAGCTACATCTTTTCTTGACCATCTTACCCAGCCTGATGAGGATAGCATACTCCATATGGGCTGTAAAGTTGATCCATCTCACCACTCTCAAGATCAACGGAGCCCTTTGGAGCCTCTGATATTCAGCCCCTATCAAGGAGCCAGTACTGAGGTGAGTCCTATAGATGTGGAGGGGACTCATGTGGATAAACTGCCACTACTGAGAGCATTAGCCTCTCAGGGAAGTGGTAACATAAGTCAGCCTTTATCCACGACAACTTTGCATCCCAGTGTTTACGAAGGAGACATTAACACCCTGGGTGCCAAAACCCACATCAGGTGGTGCGGAGGAACAAACTAGGTATGTTATCCCATCTCCCCATGATTCCTCACAAGAGGATGTAGGTAGTCTATAACACACCGTTGAGTATACTCTCTATAATCTCAAACCTTGAATCCAAGGTTAAGATTTTAGAAAGTAGATCGCCACTTAGCAACTTGAGATTAACACTCTCAAGGCCCAACTAGCTGAATCACAGATAGAGAGATCTGTTAGGCACGTATACACTCAGATCTATGTAAGCTCTTCCTCAACCTCATCTGACTCTCAAGATGATGCTACCAACAAGGGGGAGAGTTTGCAGGGACAAAGAACTGATGAGGAGACATCTGCTCATTCTTTGGAGTAGTTGTCAACTTAGGAGAAGATGTCTGTTCACTCTTTGAAATAGACATCAACTCCTATGGAGCCAATCATTGCCACTACCTCTCCTTTTGGAGTCACCTCTTCACACCCAAATATCACTGCACCCATCTTTCCGTCACCTTCTTCAATTCAAATGGACTCTAGGATTCTCATTAACTTCCTAAATTTCTTGAACCAATTTCTGATAAGATCCTTATTTGAATATCCCTTACCAGATGTCACTCTGACCTACTTTGGAGCTGAGGAGCTTCAAAGGCTAACTGCACCTCCTACCTCTGGGAAAGGTGTTGGTCAACCTAAGGGGAGTGTGGATCCCGAGATTCACTTCGAGGGGAAAATACAAATTGATGGCCCAGCATCTGACTTGGAAGGGATAGGAAGTGCAGTTGCTTTTGAAGCTTTGGAAGTTACTTCCGAAGAGAAAGTTAAAACTTTCGAAGCAGGTTTACCATATACTTCCGAAGCCACTAAGGCTACTTCCAAAGCTAAGGAAACATCTTCCGGAGCTGAGATTGAGGCTGCAGAAGTAATAGTAAACCTGTCCACCACCATCTCAACTATGTTGCCAACTCAAACTCCACTCAGCCAACCTAAAACCACCAAGCCAGAGTCTCCAAAAGCTTCAGCTTCCACTAACCATAAAGGAAAGAGGAAGATGATAGCTGAAGAGCTTGAGGAGGATGAAAGGTTGGCCAAACTCAAAAGGAAAGGGCAACATGTCTCTGAAAAGCTATTGGCTGCCAGTAGAAAGGCATCAATAGTCGCTCAAGCGCAGATTAATAACTAAAGAAGAGTGGAGATTATAGACAGGCTCATCAGTATGGGAGTAAAGAATGAAGAATTGCTCTTACTTCCATATGATGAGCTTGTAAAACTAGAGAAGGAAACATTGCTGCAAAATGAAAGAAAGGAAGCAACAAGGTTGGCTAAGGAGGAGGAAAGGAGGAGGAAGAAGGATGAGGACAGGGTGAAGGCAGAGGCCAAGGAGAGAGCAGAGAAAATACCCTTTCTCTGCTCTAGGGGATTCAATGAAGAAGAGCTGGCCCCTCATGACTTACATACTATCTTGTTTTTCTTCAAACAAGAACAAGAAAAGATCATGGATGAGAGAAAAAGGGCAGCTAGAGCAAAGGTGAAGGAGAAGAAGAGAAAGGAGGAGGAGGCTGAGAAAGCACTGCAAACGAGCTAAGGATAAGGAATGGATGAAATCCTACCTCAAAGCCCATGGCTTCTTAGCCATGCTGGTTGCCTCCATGGCAGAAAAGACTCTCCAACGACATATCAGTGAAATCAAGGCTGATATTCGCTTAGGGATCTGGCAGGAGGTGCCTTGGAAACTAAGTAGTAAGAGGATGGTCCCAAAACCAAAACCATCACCCAAACCTAAGCCTACCCTTAAACTAAGACAAACATCCTTACCCCAAACCACTGAGCCACCTACACCTTTCCCTTTTCTTTTTATCTATAAAGTCTGAACCCACTGATGAACCCTATACCCCAGAACCAGCTCCTCTAGCCACCTCAAACCTAAACCAACTACCTCACCACCATCACCACCTGTCCTACAACCTAAAACCAAACCCAAAACAGAACAATCACCCAAAACCAAACCTCTAACTCAAGCCAAACCCTCAACCCAACCATCCTATCAAACATCCAAGCCTATGACCATGAGAGGGTTTGAGGAGATCCAGGAAAGGCTCAACTACTGCATAAGGTTGAGTTCTATCTCTTGGGAAGACAAGCTGATAGAATTAAAATACATAGAAAATTCTATCAGCCTTCTCTTAAGAGAAGCTTTCCTTGATCTGTCTACTAGAATCCTGGACCAGGCTCTTATTCTTCTCACTCTAAACCAAAGTGTCCTAACCGATGAAGAGAAGAAGCTGAAGAGGAAACTCGTGACTCTGTTGGATCCTAGGAAGGTAGATGACTTCCCAACCACTCCTCAAGTTCCTAGGAGCCCCATAGTCCAGTGGAGGTTTGATGAACCTTCAGGAAGTTTCAGGCTGGTAAGAGAGAATGGTATGATCAACATATGTGACACAACCCAACTACTACACAGTAGTAGATTTGATCTTGCTAAATTAGCAGACATACCATTCTCCAATCCATCCAATCCTCCTATTACTTATCTTACCAAAAATCATATAAGTAACATGAGAGAAGCAGAGGTGAAGAAAAAAGAACAGGCAAAGGCAGCCCTCATCAAAGGGAAGACATTTCTACAAATTGTCCAAGGACCAGCCTTTAAGCCTATAGTTAGATGGGTGTATGACTCCAACACCCATCAACTAACTCTTTATAGGGGGATTACCACCGGATTCATATTGTCCAAAGTAACAGACTTGATCTATTATCTAAGGAAGAATTGAATCAAATCCTCACCATTACCATAGAAGAAAACAAAGAAAAGAGTGTAGACTTTCTGGCATTAGTGAGGGAAACTCTGAAGAAGGATAAGTGAATGTTTTGGTAGCATCATCCTAGGGGGAGTTTGTTAGGTCTGATAAGGCTGGTGCAACCAAAACAAATACTTAACTTGATTTTGGTACAATGTATGAAGGACTTCCGAAGACAAAGCTGCATTTCTGAAGACAAGTCCACCACCTTCCGAAGCCAAGACTAGAAGAACTTCCAAAGTATCTTCCGAAACTAAGTTTACTCTTCTGAAGTATAAAGAAGATAAAGACTGGAAGCAGTTGATTCAAAGGAGTTGTTCCTTCCGAAGCCAAAGTAGTTTTGGAAGACTTTATGTCTTCGGAAGTTTACTTACCTTCAGAAGTAACAACTGTGAAAGGTGGATAAAGTAAGGTGTCTGTCA
>BJCO01797515.1:0-10034 GCA_018326465.1 Flaveria floridana | reverse complement strand
ATATCATCCTCTATTTTCGTCACATTTGCTGCTGAAAGGTAGTTTATGGCAGCCCTCTTTGTGGCTGTCCATAATGTGTTGTTTGTGTTTTCATAGCTAGTATCATTCACATATATAAGATCCTTTTGTTATTGGGTTTGTTTAAAACTTATAACATCAAAATAAAATCTGAAATTTCAGATTATAAACAATGTTATAATGTTCACTTCCGCTGCGTTTTACAAAGTTTAAATGGTTAAACTATATTTCAAGTTCTAACAAACCCAACACATAGAAATTCCAAGGAAGACCTAAGTGCTCTACAATTAAAGAACTCAAGGTTTTATAAAGACAACACACATGTGACCCAGTTGACCCGTTTGACCCGTTGGGGACATATTAGTTGATATATAGTTTAATCAAGTATGACAATTTCACATACAAGAGTATCATACAAATTATCCATGTGTATCACATTGTCAACCTAAGTTCTACCTATGTCATCATACCACATTAGGTCATCAAACTACCCATGCAAGTCTCTAGCAATTATCATGCTCAGTGTAACTATAACACAACTTATGCATCATACAAGGATCATATCATGCACAACACATCCATATAACTCATAACTATGAATTCTCATAAACATGCCAAAACAGATAATTAACCAATTAAACATTCATACTATCCAAACAATACATTAAACCACAATAGCGTTCATCCATGAACATACTAGCATGATCGCTATGTCCTAAACATGATAAATTCCTCATATGTAAGAATTTGTACAAAAAAAGTTTCCTCTTTGGGAAAGTACATCCCAAATCCATCAAACACTCAATACGATAAAGGATATCTTCTTTTCTCGCTCTGTCTGCTTAATTCCTTCTATTGAATCGATTGTTGTCATTTCCACTCTTGGAGGTAGGGCAATAGATTCATCTGTACTTATGAATTCATCACTAATATATGAATTCAAGCTCATAACAACATCTAGACATGATCAACAATACCTAATCATCATAATCCATCAATCATCATGAACAAAAGTTTCAACTTTTAGCAAGGTATGAACTAGCCTACATTATGCATAGATTTCTTGCACCAAAATCATTATCTAATACTCAGGAATCATTAACAAGCACATTACATCACCAACTCATTACAATTCATCAATGTTCAACATCAAAAGTTTCTACTTTTAGCAACCTATGAACTACAACATTCATTCCTAGGTTTCTAGCATTCATATCAACAATCTAGCACCTAATCATCATCATAATCACATCCATAACATCAACTCATCAACAATTCAACATTACATGCAAAATAAAGTTACTATTCTTAGTAACCTATGAACAATGCATCAAAATCCAAACTTTCTTGCACAATCGACGTTAACTAGCATGTATTCAATCCAACTAACCTACTAACATCAACAAACAATCAAGAATCGACATCCACATCATCCAATTCGACTAGGGTTTCGGCCAACCATCAAATCCATGAAAAACTTGTAAAAATCTAACCTTTAAACGTGAGTTGGCTTGGAATTGAAGGTTCTAACTTGTTGAACTGCTTGAGATTAACCAAAATCTGGAAAACACTTGCTTTTGACGAAAATCGAATTATGTGTGTGGAATGGGGTCGCGACCGTAAGGGTGGGTTTGGCTAGGGTTTTCTTTTGTTTTAATTCACATAATCTGCATATTTACCTTTTAAACCCTTGTGTTTTGTATTTTATAAAAATTAGACTTTAAACTTCTTTTTAAAAGTGTTTTTAACTAAGTTATTAAACATATAAACTAAGAATAACAACTATATATTTTATCTTTACTAAACACCAAACATACGAATTAATACACACGTTTCCCGATTACGCGATTAATTTTCACAATGAATATTTAAAACACACAAACACATAAGTATAACTTGAAAATAATCATATGATTAGTTAAATTATCATTAGTTTAACATTATCAGTTATTATCAGGTCACCAACGTTAAACGAGAACTAGTGTGTGCTCACGACACGTGTAAGCAAGACTTAACGGAACTAACGGCGTTTGTAAACGGAAAATTACCGGATGTCACATTTAAGATTTTCTAAAATAATAATTTTAGGTAAATTGAAATGTAGAGTTTGAGACTTTTAGGGATAAATTAGGGAGTTACGACTATCATCCTAATTAAGATTACACTTATGTAACTATGATAAATTGTATGGTGTGGTTAAAGATAGAGGTTTTACTAGTTATGTTAATATTTATAGATGCAAGGCAGTGCGGAGATTCGTAAACCGGATTCGTATTGACAAGTAAAGTTGCAACGAGTAACCTACGAAACAACCACTGAATCTCTAGTGATGGAGGTAGTGCTTGTGCACCCTTTTAACATACGATTTCTAAAAACATAACGTAATGTTAGAAGAGAGTTTATGAAGTTCCTTTTTAATTTGAAATTAATTTTAAAAAACATAACAATTACTGCAGATTTCTCAGACTAATTATTAAGAACCCATAAATGATCAATATGTCAAAGTGATATGATTTCTAATAACCATTTCTAGTTCATTAGCATAGATTTATTATAGAGATCAGTTTCACTAAAAAAGTTAGTTCATACATTTATCAACCTTGTATGACATTCACAATTAGAAACCATAAGTTTATAACCTCTCGTTCAAATATAGATGCTACCCATCAAAAGTTTACCCATGATTACTATAATATTAACATAATATAAACACATCATTAGTTTATAAAAAAATATGAAAGTTTCATCTAATTAGGATGATAATATGAGTTCTGCTCATAATGAGCTTGAACATAACAACAACTAATATAGAAGATAAATATGAAAGTATTGGTGAAATCATATAATCTATGACAACCGATAATTTCAGGTCAATACCCAATCCTGACTTAGTCATAATTCCACATATCATACATGAATTTCAATTAGGTTCTATTTATTTGAAGTCATTTTATGCATTACATATTTCATGCATAACATAATATGTAGGGATGAGATCGGTACCGGAACTTACCAAAAATATCAGTCCTAATTTTAATGAAAACCGGGTACCAAATACCGCACTGAAAATACCGGTTAGGTACCGGTCTGAGACCGGTACCGGTACTGGTTTTTTGGTATGGTACTAGTTTTGTACATGTTCGTTTTTTCTATAGTTTAGTAATTGCACAATTTTATATATATAAAGTTTGAAGTTGGAACGGTTCTTTAAGTTTGATTTGATTTGTTTCAAATTAAAGTTATCCAACATATGATTTAATTGAGTTTTGAAGCATAAACAGGCTTTTGAATAATGTGGTTCTATTACCAATTTTGAAATACCTAAGCACTCACATACATGCAAATATGCAATTATAAAAGACGAACATAAACTTTTGAAGAAACCACGAAAACTTGTAATGTTACTAATGAAAAATATAAAATAGTGCCGCAGAGTATCTCCAAACATGAGCAAAAACTGTTCCAAATATCATATCAAAATACTTCAGAAAAAATGAACAAAACCAAAAAAAGATAATCTTCGTTTAATCATCGCTAATCGCTATGCATTATCCCTTTTCCTCTCACTTTGTTTGCTTATAGCTTCTTCAATCTCAGCAGTAAAAAATAAAACAAAGAAAGTTAACATATGTCATTAATAATTGGATTTCAATTATGAAATATTAAAATCATATACATTACCTATTGTAATATCATCATCCTTTAAGATATCATTTATGTAATCAACAATTGGTTTTCTCAATTTTCTCACCCAATCTTGAGGGCAAACTAAAGGTTCGACAATATTTTTTGACAACCTTGTTTTATATATGTCTAGTATATGTCCGCTCATACTAAACACTTACTCGGATGTGACAGTGGAAATTTGAATTGCCAAGATATCTAACATATATTCAAAGTTAATAAATATGAATAATGTTAAAACTTGAGAATAATAATACTTTTTTACCTCTAGCCATCCGAGATATGATCGGGAATCGAATAGCATTTTGTTTCGACCGCATAAGTATGTCGAAGCGCTTAGTAAAATTACTTCTAGGCTCTTGTAGGTACCTCTTTAACTCAGTTTTTACTGCAACCGAGTTACTTTGTTCCACATTTAGATATTCCGCAAATAAATCATTTCCTTCATCACCTTCCACAACATCTTCATTACGTGCTTCTTAAGATGTTGCATTATAATCATCTTTATCAAACTTTTCTTTGTATGTTTTAAACACGCCATGCAACCTATTCTCAACCTCTACCACCACGCCCAACACCTTGTCTTCAAGTTTTTCTTTTGACATAGAATTTTCCTTGGTAATCTCATACATAACCATCTTTGTAAAACAACGTTCAAGAAAAGATAATTTCATTGTAGGATCCAAGATAACTGAAAAATACATGAAGTCATTAAGCTTATCGTACTTCCCCCAATACTTATCATATTTCACCCGCATTGAGCCCGCCATTATGCAAAACTGTAGGTTGACACCCCACTCACATGGATGTTTGTCTACATCTAGGATTTCCCTAAAAAAAGGTGAGCTAAAGGCTTTGAAGTTGCTGATAAAAGGGCTGTTTTAATTTTGAACTTTTCAAGAAATTCAACAAACAATTTGCACACATCAAAATCTGAATTCCGGGTACCCTTTCTAAATCACGGAAATAGTGTAAGACCATGTTCCCAGTACGCTTACAGTTGGTCATTCATAGCGTAAAATATTAAAAACACATCATTTTACAATGGAATTTAAACTTTTCATTAATAATTAAAACTGGTGTCGAGCATCATATCATTCCAATTACACTTCAAGAAATTGTGTCAATAAAACTATATTCCTAAAAATATAAATGCCAGACTTGAACTATAGTAGTAGCTCCCACGTCCAAGCTTGCACCTCCTCAGCATCATAGACTACCTGTCAACTATTATGCATACAAAAGTCAGCGACTCTGAGTGATTTCTAGTTTAATAATAAAATATTTTTTCATACATTTCAAAACCTTTACATTTAGAGTGTGATCATTCATCATTACATAATATCATCATATTCATTTGTTACCATTCGTTCTGTTCATTTTATTCATTTTGAACTTTTATAGTTATCTTCCATTTTCATCAAGACCAATGTTGTATGATATACTCCAAACATTGTGCACGAAGCTGGTACTGGGCTGAAGTCTATAAATAGACCCCTAACATTATGCACGAAGCTGACTCTAGTACCGGGGCAAGTGAAAGGGTCCCGTTTTGTACTTTCAGTCAATCTCAAGGATTAGATCCCTATATTCATAGGCTCGCTAAGACCCACACAGTTGAGCTAACAACACATGGTTGTGAACCTCCTTTCATTTTGTTTGCAAGACTTTAGTTCATTAATTAGGTTCCATTTTTCATTACCTTTAACTTTCACTTCATCATATAATACTTATTCTTATTTACTATATATCACACCAAGTATGAAACATTATGAAAACAAATTCACCCATAATCCATACATTCGCATTCTCATCAAAATAAATAACTAACAATAATATTCGATCCTCCACAGGACAACAGGGGTTCGGGGATGGCAGCCCATGATAGTGGGGTTCTAGGGGCAGTAGCTCTAGTGGGTCCAAAAGGCAACGCCCCTGGCTGGGGCCGGGCTCCCAGATCAGCACGAATAAATTTTATTTTAAAGCATTTATATACAGTTTGTTATAAAAAAATTCTATCTTCCTATTAAAACTCTTGAGATATTTGCCATAAAAAACGTATATTTAGTATGCATAACAACCCCAAAACATAGGAAAAACTTGTAAAAAAGGGTATCTAGAAATCACCTAGTCTCAGCAAGTAACTTCACACTTAGGTTATCTAAGCTATGTTCACGGTACACGGTCTGCATATAAGTTAACACACAAATATGTCATTTTCTACACAGTTTCACATGTAGTTTCGCATACAGTTTCGTACACAGTTACGCTGACAGTTTCGCTGCCAGTTTCGCATAGTAGTTTCGCTACCAGTTTTGCATGGCATTTTCACCCAACTTTTGTTTAAATTCCATGGCTGCGAAATTTCTAGTGAAAATATAGTGTCGTTGGAAAAAATCCGTAGTTTCACTGGAAAAATTGTTAGTTTTGCATGACGAACTCACTGCTTCGCAGGACGCATAAAAGTGACGTTCCAGCCCGTCTTTAACCTAAAATTCAACTTTATACACCTAAATCCTTCGTTTTTCATACAGGAAACTATATCTAAGCTTTTTACATGATTTCAGGCATAAAAACGTGACTTTTGTAGGATTCTTTACCACTTTTCAAAACCACAAAACCTTAGGATCCGAATCTGCTAGAAAGAGGTGTTTGGATAATGATTCTTTCCTGAATTTGTTGTTGTTTTCTTGTTGTTTGATGCCCAAACACTTAGGTCTTCAATTCTTTAACCAACAAACTTTAAATTTTGATTTCCCTATACTTTCTCCCTCTACTTTCACTCTCTAGAAAGTTGGTTGTTAAGTTGCAAATGGGGAGAAATATGGTTGGTTGTGTTTGTATACCGGGTGTTCACGGGACCTTAACCCGTCTAACATATAACCCGTAAGATTAATTTGGTCCATAATCCGTTTTTTTCTTATTCATATTAGTTAACTCCCGACTAAGCCCGTTATTATTAAATGGCTGGTTTAGACTTTTCTAGGGTGTTACAAATAGTTACGGTCTTCAAATTCATAAGCAACAAACACTTCCCTTAGGTCAACAGCAATTTTTAACATCTCATAGGTAGAATTCCACCTAGTGAAACAATCACTACATTCAAACTTATCCGATTCAATGTTCAAATTTTCCATGCATTTTTTGAACTTTTTTATTCTTTGTGTTGAATTTCTAATATACATAACCACTGTACGCAAACATTCAACATGGTCATTATGTTCTAATAATCCATCTTTCACAATTAGGTTTAAAATATGGCCACACACCTAACATGATAATGTTTCCCACTATCATACAAATTAGGCAACCATTTCACCAAAAATGCTACCGCCTTATCATTACTAGATGCATTATCTATAGTCATGGTCATAACATTCTTTATTCCCCAACCATGAATACAATATAACAATTCATGAGCCATATCAGCCCCCTCGTGACTATCAACGGGTCTAAAGTTGATAATATGTTTATGCATTACCCAATCATCATCTATGAAATTAGCCATTACAACCATATAGTTCACCCTTTGACATAATGATGTCCAAGTTTGGATAGTCAAGTGAATAGTGTTGGTTGGTTTACATAAATAAGCCATCAATTTGTTTCTTTCCTTTACATAGTATTTTCCTTTATCCTTAGATATTTTATGATGTGATGACAAATTAACCTTTCCATTTTAACACGTTGGTGTACTTAACAAAAGCTGGAATTTCTACAAGCTTAAAAGGTAGTACGGCAACTGCAAATAAGTCTAGCAAATATTTATTTATTCTAAACTCATCATGTTTCAAAACACTAACAGTACTTACCCCATCATTAGACTCTTTTTTAAACACTAAATTGTTTTGGTTTTTCTTAGCCACTACTTCAGAATTTAAATCATAAGAAGATAAGTGTTTATTAAGACCGCTCGTACCGTTTCTATTTGAATCGACATTAATTTTATTTTGATAGAACTTGCATATTCCATAATTTCTTTTAACTCATCAGCTTCTTCTATGAAAATCACATCATAGCACCCCCAACACTTTGCCCTCCCACCGGTTACTTTTTGAGCTTTAATTTGGGGTCCCTCGACATTTGTTTTTTTGTTTCCACTTACAACTTTGTTTCACGGTACTCGGATCCGAATCATTATCAAGTTGGACAAAATGGGTCTCATCAATACATGTATCGTCTTCCTACACACACAAAGATAACCATACTTATGTAAGTTCATTTAACAAATACAAATATAAACGTAATAACCCATTAATGCTACTATTTTATAATAAAATATAGAAGCTATAGATTAATATATGTATATGCATACAAATTCATATGTTCAATACAAAGGCATTAAAATGAAAGACAAATAAATAAAGCATATCTAAACTTCACCATCATACATTCAAATACTACAGATTCCTCAATCATCATACTTACTTGAGTTGACTCTATATCTTTTAATGATGAATGTCTAAGGTTCAAAGTAGTGAAGACTAAATATATTTTTAATTAGTAGGGATCGGCCGATCACTAATTTTAAATGACTCTTGGTTGTGGTTGTGAATTAGTGAATTAATGTTAAAGAAGGTGGGATACGGGATATAGTGATAGCAAAATAATATATTTGATTTGATATGGTATTATTATGATTATGGAAGGGGATCTAAATTATGAAAAAAACATTTCAAATTTCCCCACACCTCTAAACCGGTACTCAACCCCGAAATACCAAAAAAAATGATGTATCGGTACTGAAAACCTCTAAAATCTAAAACCGATTCTGGTACCAGTTTGGCTAGTTCGGTACGGGGTCAATACGGAATCGGTATGGTACCGACACGGGACCGGTATTTGATAAAAAAATCTCATCCCTAATAACATGCATCGGTGATTTGGCTTAATTGCCACGTTACACATGACACAACCGGCACACGCGAACATTGATGATAATTAATATATACATACTAATAATTATTTTAAAGTGTTATAAAGTATTTTAGAATCCATATTACATACATTGAAAAAGCTTAAACTTATAAAAAAACCTAAACGTCTAAATTGATATTTTACCCACAATGAATACTTTTAACGCAAATACTAGATACACGATATATCATTAACATATCATCAATATTAAAATATGTGATATTATATAAAATTTTATAATATTTAGATGTATTTTAAAAAGCAATAAGTAAATATATATATATATATATATATATATATATATACACACATATATATACATATACATGTATAGATATACATATATATATACATATATATATACATATATAGATATACATATATATTTATATATATACATATATAGATATACATACATACACTGTAAGGCCCCGATCCCGGGCACCTCACAGTTGGTCATTCATTGCACATAAACATATATTTTACAACTATTTTAAATAGAAATTGCAGCGGAAACATTCAAAAGAGATATCTCATTTCATCATAAAAGCTTTTGCAAAGCGGTACATTTTTTAGTCAATTACAAAATAGTCATATACAGTGACTTTTAGTGGTGAGAAGATTCCTTAAGTAATCCCGTTTATGTGAATCCTCTACAAACACCATTTTGATTTCTAAATAAATTCAACATGATACATTACAAAAATATTAACAAAGAAATGTCATCCCAAAAGAGCTGAGTAGCCGCCTCGTGCCATCCTCAGCAACACTACCTGCCAACTGGAAACACATAAAAAGTCAGCGTTGCTGAGTGAGTTCTAGTTTTATAATAAAACATACTTTCCATTCGTTAAAAACTGTTCTTACATACATGCAATCACAGAACATACGTACACGTAGATAATAGTATTATTATCTTCATCATTCATTCATTAACTTTCATTCGTGTACCGTTCATCGTTATCATTCACGTTCGTTTATAAACTCTTTCATTCGTTCATACGTTTCTTACCTTCATTCATACATTCATTACATTCGTTCGTACGTTTGTTATATTCATTCATACATTCAATACGTTCATTCGTACGTTCATTACATTCGGTGACATGTACAATACCCCGAACATTGTGCACTACTGATGGTGCTAGACCTGTGGTAATCAACCACGAATGTTGTGCACTACTGCTGATCCAGTCACCTAGGGTAGGTAAATGTACCACTTATCTTTCCTCTTTCATTCTGGATCAATGCCATGTGCTATACCCCGAACATTGTGCACTACTGCGGGTGCTGGACCTGTGATGATCAATCACAAACGTTGTGCACTACTGCTGATCCAGTCACCTAGGGCAAGCGGCAAGGATCCCATACATACATATGGTCAATCACAAAGACTGACCCCAATGTGCATCCTT